>OVBE01000958.1:0-41667 GCA_900406425.1 Iberis pinnata
GAAGCTAGGAGGAAAATATCTTTCGAACATGCAAAGAGTTTCTACAATTTCAGTTTCATCATCCGCTAAATTTGCTAGGAACTCGTCTTCTTTATTATCTTTTGTCCCTGCCGTCTCACCTTTGTCATTTTTATTAGCTAATTCTTCATCAAACCTCACAGCTGCTTTATACAACCCAATAATTTCATGATTATAGTTGTTGTCTTTCCTTACCACTTCAGCCTCATTATATGTTTCTCCATGATATAGTACCAAAATTTTTGCAATTTATAACTTCCATCCATTCCCCTAGTTACAAGATGAGACACAACTTCACTGCTTGAGTAGCACATCTATGTCACCAGACGATGCATCAACACAATTGACAAACTTCCGAGCATCTATCTCGTAGGCAGGACCAACTAAGTTTAATTTGTTTGTATACCTATGAAGATGGACCTCTGATTCTCAAGAATACGATTTGATCGATTAACTTTCCACTTCCGTAAGTATCTTTTGTATCTCCGTCAAAATCGTGACTACAGCTCCATCGAATTCCAATTCTAGCTACGTAGAAGGTGAAGAAGTTTCGTTGATTACAGGTTTCGAAGAAAATAAAAAAATTGCAGAAGATGATACTATTTAAACGTTATAGAATAAAGTAGCAAATGAAATCTTTTTTTAGAAGAAATTACGCTAAGTAAAAAGAAATTAAAAGGGAAACGTCAAAAAAATAAGTAAGTTTACGCAGGATCAGGTACCACTTCATTAAATCTCAAACTAGCACTTATTATCCGCTATTAAAAATATTGGCAACCCTCGCGACGTCTACGATAGCACTCCAGTAATTCGTGATATCGTGGAGTGCTATCAATACTAATTTTTCTTGTAGTGTGTGCACAAAATGGATGCAATTTGGCATTTGCAGATGTAGAATCCGGCAGAAGGGTCAAAAGTTTACCAATGCTTGAAGATGTTCTCGTGGATGGATTGAGTTGGAATTTTTACACAAGCTAGCCACGTGAGTTAGATTTCATATGGAAGTGTTTAAAGGTAAATCCATTGGAGCTATCGAAAGTTATGACGATTTTACTGAAGACTGGTCAAGCTGTCTCGCAAAAGAAGCATGTGCAGAAAGTGTGATGACATATCGATCGATCCGGAAAGGGATCGATCGATCCAAACCTCCTGGCAACTTACGTAAAAAGAGATCAATCGATCCGAGAAGGGATCGATCAATCTGGGCACTCGAGAATCATTAAAAATCATCCAAAATTATAATTTTACCCTCAAGACTCATCAAGACTTTTCTTTATTGGTTTTATTTTATTTTTACTTGTTTTTAGCACTATAAAAGCCTTAGGCTATGGTTTATCAAGGAATCAATCAATCACTTATTTTATTTCCCAGAGCTTTTACAGAGAGACGAATCTCATCCTTGTGTTTTGGAGAAGATTTCTAAACTATGTCTTTTATTTCTATACAATTTGGTTTTTGAATTCTGCAATTTTTACTATTTATATGATTTTTGTTCTTGTTATTATATCTGAGTAGTCTATTTGTTAGGTTTTAGGGTTTCTCCCAGGAAAACCAGGTTAATTGTTAGGGTTTGATAAAATGGATTGAAATTGTTAGGTTCTCAGTCTAGATTTGTTAACAATGCATGAATTAAATATGCCATTTAGTTCATTGATATTATATTGATAAACACAAAGGGATTTGATTTAGAGATCTGACCTAATCTAGATGAGTAAGTGCCTTTTCTTACAGGATTATTGTCTTAGGGGCTTATGAACATATCGAATCTGAATTGAAAAGCATGTTTGAATTATCTAAATACGGTAGGAGTTTGTCTCTAGTAAATCGAACATAGGGGTCTAATACTTCAGGAGGAGATTAGTCTAGCTTTTGTCTTTTGAGTTGGGAACTATTTTCAATGAAAATCTTTCATGTTATCCTTGACCTTTAACCTCGATACAGATGGAATTCTCTATTGCCTAGCATTTTTGTTATTTGCTTTACAACCGTTTTTAATTTATCGTTATTCCTATTTTCTAATCGACACCATTTTTAAATCTTTTCCTAGCTTGATTCGATTTTAAACTGATATTCGTACATTCTTGGTCTATTTGGATTTGATCCCTCATATACTACTGCGTTTGTTGTACACTTACAGTGAATATATTTGGGTTAAAACCTAAGTGTATCAAGTGTCCTCATCATGGTTTCAGCAAAGCATCCCTCCTCATCACACTCTACCGCGGTGCTCTACCAAAGATACGCATGTTGCTTGACACTACAAAAAACGATAACTTCCTCAACAAGAGTGTTGATGAAGGTTGGGAACTTGTAGAGAACCTTGTTTAATCTGATGGAATATATAGTGAAGGCTATGATCGCACACCTCATGGTGGCTCTGAAACAGACGATAAAACAAGGAAGGATATCAAAGCTCTGAATGAGAAGTTGGACAGGATACTACTGGGTCAGCAACACCAAGTTCACTTCATCACAGATGAAGAACAGCTTTAGATTCAAGCTGGGGAGGCTAACCAACAGGAGGAGATTAGCGATGTGCAGAATCAGGGTGGCTATAACAAAGGGTTCATTAACTACTCCAACAACCCTGGTCTTTCATACCGAAGCAACAACGTAGCCAACCCATCAGGACCAAGTCTATCCACCTCAACCACAAAAGCCTATTCATCCATTCATTAATTACGCTCAAAATCGTGGTTTTTTCCCAAAGCAACAACCATAAGGAGGTTTTCAGCAACCACATCAGCAAAAACAACAAGCTGGTGCACCTTTAACCCACCTCCAGCTCAACCTTCCAACACTGAGGCAATGTTACAACAACTTCTTCAAGGTCAAACAAATAGTGTCATAGAGACATCAAAGAAGTTTGGTGAACTTCACCATAAAATGGATTCTTCCTTCACCGCCATATGTGCGAAGATTGAAACTCTCAACTCTAGAGTTACTGCTCTAGAAGGCAAGACTACCTCTACTTCAGCTTCTACAAATGGACAACTTCCGGGAAAATCTATACAGAACCCAAAGGAGTATGCTCATGTCAATGCCATTTTCCTAGGGAGTACCACTAACCTCCCTCATCCCATTTTCACTATTGATTTCAGTGAGGACAGTGTGATTCAAGTTTGGGGGGATTCGCGAGTAAACATAGTTGAAACTGCGGATTATGAAACATTTGTTCCTAGTGATAATCTATCTATTTCAAAGGAGAATGCAACACCCTTCGTTGCACCACCTTATGTTCCAAGATTGTCATTCCCATGACGTTTCAAGAAAGAGATTATGGCGAAATATCCAGGCATCTTTGAGAAACCCATAAAGGAAGAGACTGCCCAAGGAGTGTTGGAACCGCATGTCGAATGCAATTCTTTAATAACAAATGATAGGCTCATGTTTTAAATCCTAAATCTATACTGCAGAGAATAGATCTTTGTAGAACAATAAAGGGTCAATCCCACGAAGACCAGACAACACGACTCTCAGTTTAAAATTCGATTCTAGCTATGAAAAGCATAAAGAGAGAATGTTTTAGAACTATTTAAAAGTAAAATGAACAATTAAAATGCGAATGTAAATCGTGTATTCAGGTTTGAGGTTCAGGTTAACAAACAAGATTAATAACAAAAATAGTTCTCAACTCAAAAGACAGCAATAAAATAATCTCCTCCCGAAGTATTAGACCCCTATGATAGAATTTCTAGAAATAAAGACTAACCTTCTCCCGAAGTATTAAATCTATAAAACAGATAATTAAATCATGCAATGACTACAAATTCGATATGTTCATAAGTATTCTAAGACAATACTCCCGCAAGCAAAAATATGTAGTCATCTAGACTATATCAGATTAGATAAACCAAATCTCTTTGTATTTACTAACCTAAAGTCATGAACTAGGTGATCATGCTAATTCAAGCAATAAATATAAATCTAGACTAAGAACCTAACGATTTAACATAAAAATCAAAGCCTAACCATCAAAACCTGTTTTCCCTGGGAAAATCCCTAAAACCTAACAAAGAGACTACTCATATATAGTCAAGAGATCAATAATCATAGATAGAGATAACATATTCAAAACTAGAATTGAATTAAAGTAAAAGGAAAGAGTTTATAATTCTTCTCCAAAATACAGGAATCAGATTCATCTCTCTTAGAAAATAAAACAGTGTTATGGTGTTTTGTGATTTTATGTGTTGTTCGTGTTATCAGAATAATCCGAGGCTTCCGACTTATATAGAAGTCAAAAGATAATAAAACCTAAACCTAATAACCTATGATAAGAGTTGAGGACGGAAACGTCTTTTTACGAGACAGCTTGACCAGTTTTCAGTAAAATCGTCATAACTTCTGATTGCCTCAATTGATTGACCTCAAATCACTTTCATATGAAAGCTAACTCACGTGGCCAGTTTGAGTTAAAATATCAGTCCATTCCATTCATAGTAACATCTCCAAATGTTGATCAACTTCCGGCTCTTCTGACGAACTCTAATTCTGCATTCGTCAAATTGTATCCACTTCGTGCATAAACTCACCTTTTTGCTCCAAACGTCTAAAATACCTGGAATCATGAAAATATACCAAATACACATAAAAAACACTCGAATGATAACAAATAGAAAGTGTAAATTATCACTAAAAGTCATCAAAATTGAGTGATATCAATTCCCCCAGACTTAGATCTTTGCTTGTCCTCAAGTGAAGCAAGACCCAATATGGAGAAAAGGTTTTGAAACCACACACGAACTCTCAAAATCTCAGCAACCTTAAGCATAGATATCAAAACTTAAAAGACACCGAACCTAAACAACTATTACAAAAGAACTGTTCACCACCACATAACTAAAAGTTTGTTTCCTACTCTAAATCCAACATCAATCAAACTATCAAATGATCTTAACCAACTCACTAAGTTCAGTTTGATAAGAATATATGCATTCTTACCTATGGGGTTTTTGATTCAATGCGCACAAACACATTTTCTATCAAAATTCCCATACCAAACATAGCATCCAACAACTTCTAGTCCTCACCCTTTTTTCCCCTTTGTCACTTCTTTTTAGAAAGATTCGCATTTGTCTGCGTTTATCTTTTCTATGTTTTTTTCAAAAGATTTTCACTTTTTTGCGTTTTTTTTTTCTATATTTATTTCTTACTGCTTTTTCAATCAGCCCGGCAATGACTATAGACTTTTAGGTCACACTTTCAACACTTTTTCTAAACCGGTTTTTCTGAAGGGAGGGAGAGAAAGGATCCGGATCATACTGAAAAAACCTGTCAGTTTTACAGAACACTGAAGAGAAAAACACTTAGTTTTTTAAAGTATCTTACCACCACAAGCAAGAGAAATTAAGTTCAGTATTAAGTTCTATCATGGCAGAGCTAGCATCAAATCATTAACAACCCAAATGATCCAGACTTTCGAAAACAAACAATCAGCAATGGGGTTCCAGTCCTAAACATATCAGTAAAATCTAAGCCAGTAATCTAACAGGATCAATACTATTCTCACACTAGGTTGGTTATCATCATAGATTCTGGTCATTGTTCCTTCGACTCGACTACTTAAAAACTGAAAACTTTTTAAAAAATTTCACCAAACTGATGAAACATCAAAAAGACATAAAATATGATAAGTAACTATACTCCCTCCCCCAGACTTAAATCACATCGTCCTGGTGTGAAATAAACCTAAGAGAAGGAATAATGACCATAATAAATAGGAAAAGTAGTTTAAGAGATTTTCAATAAATACCTAAAACAAAGATCGGCTGAAAAATTTGTGTACGATGAATCGATCTATCCCTAGACGGATCGATCGATCTCTTATTATGTAAACACCTTCATGGGAATGGATCGATTGATCCATCGATGGATCGATCGATCTGAATGTCCCACCTAAAATTTTTCGAATTTCCTGAAACATCTTTCAAATTCAAAACTAAATATTAATAGGTTCGTTAACTAATCATGACTGACTCTTAAACAAAAACCCAAGAAAACAATTCAAATTAGTGGGTTGCCTCCCACTCAGCGCTATGGTTAACGTCTATAGCTAGACCCACTTACTTTCTATGTTGAATCTGGTTTAGCTCCAATAGAGGCTATCGTTCTCCCATCCTGTTATGATATTTGCAGCTTCAACATCTTGTTCATTTCTGCCTTCTTAAGATCCTTTCCTTTGTTTTTAAGATCTTGAACAAAAGGAATCCTAACCATAGAGAAAAGTTTTTAAAAACCTTTGCTCCTCTTCACTTTATAATCAACCTATCCTTCACCTATTGACTTAGGAATCAAAGTAATGTGGGGTTTCTTTCTGCCTTCTTTCAAACTCTCCTTACCTTTACCATTGTCTCTTGAAACCGGTTGTGATGCAGCCTTTTCCTTCCCTTGATCGTCCAGGTCCAACTCAGCCCTCTCTACGACCTTCTGTAAGTTAATCTCCCCCCCCTCTTCTTCATCCTTGGGGTAGCAACTTTGGGTTGAACTTGAGATTCCTTGCTCTTGATTTTAACATCGGAGTCTTCAGCTTCGTTTTGAGGGGTTTGCTCAGCTTTTACTTCTTTGATAGCAATGATCCTTGCTGTTGGTACATAGGATATTACGAGATAGTAGTATGACTTCTGGATGTTGGTTAGGTAGATTCGCTTTTGAGGAACATGCATTACAACTCCCACCGAGGCAAAGAATGGTCTACCCAGAACCAACAATCCTTCAGGATTGCCATTCGTGTCAAAGACATAGAAATCAACTGGGACAATGCAATCTCCCACTTGTACCATAACGTCAGAGACAAAACCACTAGAGGCCACAACGGAATTGTTAGCCAAGGAAAACGACACTCTGCAATGTCTTATATCTCTGAGTCCCAGCTTCTCAGCTACTATCTTTAACATGATGATAACATTAGCACCAGTATCACACATCGAGTGGTTAAACTTTCACTGGAATCACAAACTCACATCGGATCCTCTATCTTATGAATTCTTCATACAGTAAGAAACTGCTGAGAAACAACATCGTAGTACATGTGTTCTTCAGTGGAAGCCTTAGGTCTGTTGGGGCAAAGGTTTGGACCTTGGCAAGTTGCTTTGAGCGTGGTGCAAGTTTTGAGGGTGGATTGATTGATCCCTACTTGGATCGATTGATTAGCTGTTTCTTCGGAAACTGGTCCGATGTATCGATCGATAATGGTTGGATCGATCAATCGGAAGTGTCTGTGTTTTTAAGTAATATTGGATCGATCGATCCCTACCTAGATCGATCGATCGATCAGAGTCTCGGCATCACATTTCCGTAACATCGGATCGATCGATCCCTCCTTGGATCGATCGATCGAAGTCTCAGCATCACATTTCCGTAACATCGGATCGGTTGATCCCTCCTTGGATCGATCGATCGTACCATCATCATCACTTTTCCGTAACGTCAGATCGATCAATCCCTCCTTGGATTGATCGATCAGAACCTTTGCATCGTTTTTCCCATTTCGAAAATCTGCAGACATTTCACCTTTTACATCATAACTTGAATTCAATGCCTTGATGTACCCCTTGGGATTCTCTTCAACTTTCCATGGTAGCATACCAGCTTGTCTTTTTACCGCTTCAGAATTTTGAGCAACTTGTATATCTAACTTCTTTACATGAGAAGACAATGATTCAAACTTATTGGTCAAATCATTGTACATACCTTCCAGCTTTGTATTTAAGTTCTTTTCAGACTGCTGCTGACTTTCTAAGATTTGTTTTAACATTACCTTCGTCTTATTCTCCTTTTGAGCTTGAGGTTGGACCGTTTGTTGGAAGCCTTGTTGAGGAGCTTGTTGAAAACTCGATTTCTGAACAAATGGTTGTCAAGATTTCTGTGCAAATTTTTTCTGAGGAGGGCAGGTCTGATCCTGAAGGTTTGCTACATTGGTACTTCTCCACGATAGGTTACCCTTGTTGTAACCTGGATTATATCCTTGGTTGTACACCCTTTGTCCCTGGCTATTTATGTAGCTAACTTCCTCGATGTTCTCGGATTCATTGACTGCAAAGCAGTCAACTTCAACTTTCTCAACGTCTTCAGCTATTCTAACATGCTTCTCATTCTGTTTCTTCAGAAACTGAGTGAGAAGCTCTTTCACCTCTGCTAGTCCAAAAGATTATGAACCAGATGATCGAGCCCTTCGATCAAAATCAGGTCAATGATTGCTATTACTAGCAGCAAGATTGTCGATGAGCTTGTAAGCCTTGTTCACGGGTTTAGTCATGAAGTCACCGTTACTAGCTGTATCCAGAAGAGTTGGTATTTCTGGTCAATACCTCGATAGAAAGTGTTCAAGAGGTTCAGTTCAGAAAAACCGTGATGTGGACAATCTCGAAGGTACTCCTTGAATCTGTCCCATGCCTCATGAAATGATTCCACCGGTCCTTGTTGGAATTGAGAGATCTTATTTCTTAAATTGTTGGTTCTGGTGGAGGTAGAAATGGTTCAGAAAGTTGGCTTTGCATTCATCCCAAGTTTCGATCGAGTTTGCAGGTAATGACTTTAGCCACCTCAGAGATCTGCTAGCTAAAGAATGGTTGAAGAGCTTACAATGTACGAAGTCTTTGGAGACTCCATTCAGCTAAGTAGTGCTGCATATGTCTTCAAAACTGTCAATATGAAGTTGTGATATCACTCAGAATTAGCCTCGGGGTTGTTGAACTCGCCTACAAGTACCATGTTTTGGGGAGGTGGGCAATTTTGGTTCTGTCCTGGTGGGACTTGTTCGCCGTTTCCATTGCCTGGATTGGCGTTTTCAACTCTTCGGTTTGCATCTCTTTCGAGATTCACCGGTGGTGCTTGGTTGTTACCTCCTTGTTGGTGTAGAGCAAATTGTCCTATATGCTCCAATCCCGAAGGGACTTGAGTGTTCTGTCCTAGAGGGATGATCAGAACCAGAATCACGTTATCAACCATTGGTATGGATGAAATAGCGCTTCTTCTAGACTTCCGATTCGAGCATTCTAATCGTCCAAGTTCTTTGTTTGAGAGAATAAGCAGTTCGGGTGATTTGTCAGATCTCCTAGTCATGCACCTTCAAATCAAAATCAAGCAGAAAGAATGAAGTTAGTACTGAAAATAAAAAGCTTAGACTAGACTCCAAGAAAAACTTAAAAGGCACTGTTTTGGTCCCCGTCAACGGCGCCAAAAATCTGATAGGCTCAGGTTTTAAATCCTTAATCTATACTGCAGAGAACAAATCTTTGTAGTACAGTAAAGGGTCGATCCCACGAAGACCGGACAGCACGACTCTCAGTTTAAAATCCGATTAGCTAAGACAAGAATAAAGAGGGAGTGTTTTTAAAACGATTTAAAAGTAAAATGAACGATTAAAATATGAATGTAAATGAATAGAAATAAACGCTAGGCAATAGGGAAGTTCCACAAGTATTCAGGTTTGAGGTTCAGGTTGACAAACAAGATTAATAACGAAAATAGGTCTCATCTCAAAAGACAGCAATAAACTAATCTCCTCCCGAAGTATTAGACCCCTATGATAGAATTTCTAGAAATAAAGACTAACCTTCTCCCGAAGTATTAGATCTATAAAACAGATAATTAAATCATGCAATGACTACAAATTCGATATGTTCATAAGTATTCTAAGAAAATAATCCCGCAAGCAAAGATACTTATTCATCTAGACTATATCAGATTAGATAAACCAAATCTCTTTGTATTTACTAACCTAAAGTCATGAACTAGGTGATGAGGCTAAGTCAAGCAATAAATATAAATCTAGACTAAGAACCTAACGATTTAAATCCATAAAAATCAAACCCTAACCATCAAAACCTGTTTTCCCTGGGAAAATCCCTAAAACCTAACAAAGAGACTACTCAGACATAGTCAAGATATCAATAATCATAGATAGAGAAAACATATTCAAAACTAGAATTGAATTAAAGTAAAAAGAAAGAGTTTAGAATTCTTTTCTGAAATACAGGAATTAGATTCGTCTCTTTTAGAAAATAAGTATGTGTTCTGGTGTTTTTTTCTTTTCTGTGTTGTTCATGTTATCAACATAAACCTAGGCTTCTGACTTATATAGAAGTCAAAAGATAATAAAACCTAAACCTAAAAACCTATGATAAGAGTTGAGGACGGAAACAACTTTTTGGCAAACTTCATTAATCCTCGAGCATTAGGATCGATCGATCCAAGTGTGGATCGATCGATCCAAACTTACGGAGATTCGATAGTCTTTAGGATCGATCGATCTCTTCAATCAAGTGTTGCACATGCTTCTTCTGCGAGACAACTTGAGCAGTCTGCAGTAATATCGTCATAAATTATGATTGCCTCAATAAATTGACCTCAAATCACTTTCATATGAAAGCTAACTCTCATGGCCTGTTTGAGTTAAAATCTCAGTCCATACCATTCATAGAAACATCTCCAACTGTCGATCAACTTCCGGCTCTTCTGCTGAACTCTCCTTTTGCATTCGTCAAATTGTATCCACTTCGTGCATAAAATCACCTTTTTTCTCCAAACGTCTAAAATACCAGGAATAATGAAAATATACCAAAAATACATAGAAAACACTCGAATGATGACAAATAGCAAGTATAAATACTCACTAAAAGTCATCAAAATCGAGTGATATCAGCATAGAAGCAAGATGATCCTGGTTCATTCACTTTACCATGCCTACTAGGACCCCTAACCTTCAACAAATGCCTTTGTGATTTATGAGCGTCCATTAACTTGATGCCTTTCTCCACTTACAAAAAGCTGGGAATCAACGAATTCAAGGCTTCCAATATAACTTTGTTGTTGGCAGATAGATCAATTAGGTATCGTATTGGCACCCTGGAAAATTTACCCATCAAGATTGGGGACGTAGAAATACCCACTTTGTGGTATTGGAAATGGATAAAGAGCTGAAGGACCCATTGATATTTGGAAGAACATTCTTAGCAACCGTTGGAGCTGTGATCAATGTCAAGAAAGGTAACAGGTTGAACGTAGGAAATTGTCCAAGGATGATCTTTAACATCAAGACCAAGACGAAAAAGCTTACAATCCAAGGCCAGCTATTCTCAATCAAGAAAAGGAATGAGAACAATAACGAGGGTGGGTACTTAATCAGTGACTCATTTGAGGATGAATTGGAGAAGGATTCAAACCAGTTTTCAAGGCACCATGAAACATTTAGGCTTATCAAAGAACCATATGCAAGGGTTCCTACAGAGTTAGAAGAACTCAGGAAATTGGGGATATCAATTGATGAGAACAAACTGCAAGTTTCAGAAAAAGGGAATCCTGAGTTCAAGCACCAACTTGAACGTATCCTACCTTAGAAACTAACTTCAGGCACTCCCCATTCTGAAAAACGTTTTGAGGCTTGTACCCAAACAATGGACATCAAGAGTGGAGATCAATTGTTTCTACTCAACCCAAGGTTCAAGTACTATCTACGGAATGTGAATCCAAAATGCTCCAAGAACTTCCTGATCAAGGAGATCCAGTCTGGTGAAGAAATCATACTTGGTGAGGAAATTGATAAAGGTAGAAGCTGAACTACCAAATCAACTAGCACGATGATAATTGATTCGTTTAAGAAAGGATCTCGGTTCTCTTTGGGAAACCGTCTCAGGGTCACTAAGTTTTAAAACAGGAAGTCAAGCTTAGTGACTTTAAACAAGCTCACTTGGGAGGGATTCCCATATCTATCTTTGTACATATGAAATTTATATGCTTTTTATTTAAGTTCTTCGTTTAATGCATTTTAGTTTTAAATTTGGATTTGATGTTTTAGGGACTTTGGACTTAGGTTTTGGGCATCTTGCAATGAGAGAAAAAGAGCAATGGGTTAGCTCGATTTTTTGATCAAACCGGAAAAAATGTATTTAGGTCCGATCGAGCCAAGCATTACAATGATCAAGCCAAGGCATCGCGTTGCCAATACACGGACAAAGCTCGATCGAGCCAATGTAAGTGTCGATCGAGCAATACATACAACCGAGCCACATTTTCCGAGCCGTGATCGAGCCAATGCATTGCAACGTGCCATTGCACCATTCCATCAAGCCAACATGATCAAGCCACAGAAAAATCATCGAGCCCTGATTGAGCCACACGCAACCTCGAGCCATCAATCGAGTCACCTTGGACGTTTTGATCGAGCCGCATCTCCCTCGTCATCGAGCCAAGCATTTCAACTCGAGCCACACATTTTGCATCGGGCCAAGCACTCTACACTTCACTTCAAGGTTTGTCTTCCCACTTGCCCACTACTCACCCCATGCCAAGAAGTTTCCTCTCACACCTTTCCAAGATTCCCCAACAAGTTCTTACACCTCCATCACCCCTTTTTCCCTCCTTTAAACCCCATCCACATATACCAAAGTTAATCCTCCTCCACTCACCAACACTTTAAACTCCATCCACATACTTCAACAACACATCCACTCTTCAACACCATCAACACATTCGACCAAGGAGTTTATTTAAGGGAGTTTCTCACCTCTTTGCTTCTTCACACTCAAACTTACTCTCACTTACATATTACCTCTTTTCTTCTTGACACTCTCCATATCTCGAACATTTTCTTGCAAGGATAGCAAGCCTCTATGAAAACTTTCAACCAAAATTCAAGCTTCTTCAATTCGGTTTTAACTATTTTACTCTTGAAATTTTCGAAATTTCTTGGTTTTTCTGAATTTTTGTTTTGACTTCTTGAAATTACCGAAATTAGGTTTTGGCACTTCATGCTTTTTTAAAAAATCGGTTTTGACTTCTGAATTGTATGACGAACTCGTTTTGAAAGCAAGCATTGAACTTGATTTTTGTTTAAACAACTTATGCCTTGAACATCACAATTCGATTTTCATAATGGTGCCCATTGATACTTGATGCTTGCTAAACCTATTGGAAAGTTTACTCACTTATCTGAAATTTCCAACTCTCTCTTTCAGGATCACAATGTCTAGACCATCTGGAGAAAGGATACCAGCAAGGCTTCATAGGAGACGAGTATCCTTCCGTGTTAGGCGAGATGATACAAGGATTACACCGGAGATCTCCCCAAACGCTTTGATACTTACAAAAAGACAATTCCAAGAGCGTGAAATTGCTGAAAGACTACAAATTACCGGAGAAGATATGGAGATGTATGAGAAACATGCTATTTACATTGCCAGCATGGAATGCGAACTGGAGCTAACAACAAAACAAAAGCATGCAAATGCTAAAACGAATGCTGAGTACTCAAGAAAGCGTTCAAATATAAGAAAAGGAAAACATGTTGAGACGAAGAAGAGAAAACTAGTGAGAACCCAGACTACGAGGAGGGTGAAAAAATGAGTGTTGAACTGTAAGATTACTACACTCAATTCAAAAACATAGTAATAAAAGAGAGGACTTCTCAAACGATGGTTGAAGAAAGCTCTAGATCGCTTGATGTTGCTGCACTTCTTTCACGAGGTTTCAAAGGAACTTCATTCCCACACAAACCCACCATGGTAGCTCTAGGAATCGCAAAGGACATGACCCACCTCTTCAAGGCTGCCAATCTTGAAAAGCTCATGTCTACTTACTGTGATGGGTACAAAGAACAAACATGCCACTTCCTGGCTACTCTCCAGATGTATTGCGATGATGATGACTTGCAGGGGTACATCACGTTTTCATATAGAAACAAGGATTATGAGCTTTTTGTGGGTGAATTGAACCATCTTTATGGGTTCCCGTCTGATGGGAACATTGATGATCTTTCAGATTTCAACAAGAATGAACTTGCTGCATTGTGGGAAACCATAGGGGTTGATATTTATAGCTCGAGAAAATCAAAGTGTGCAGGCATAAGGAGCCCAGTTATGTGTTACTTCCACAAAGCTATTGCAAACACCATATTTTCAAGGGAAGTGACATGACATGTGACAGATGGAGAAACGGGGATGATGGACTTGGCTTTGAAATATACGCTGTAATATACATCCAACGATTGTCTGATGTAAGGTGATAGAGCTAACTCCAGCCTATCTTGCGTTTTAATCAACCAATTGATGTAGTACAGGGAGTGGGCACTCTACAAAAAGGGTAGTCGTGGTACTTTAACGATTAGGGGAATTGTGACACTCATTCTGAGGGCTTGCAAGGTTCCCCTTGAAGGTCAAGGTCACCCTGCAAGATGGATCGACCTAACTTACTTGAAAAACGCTCACTTCTTCGAAGGTCCAACACACGAGCAACTGTATAGGTTCACCTATCCACGCTAGGGGGACTTACGCTTATCACTTCCCAACGTCCCCACCACCACTATTAGGAATGGGGACAATATCGATTTTCAACCGAGTGCTGACGTTCTATAGTATTCAGAGAATAGGGAGGCTGCAGAAATAGCTGATAAAGTAGTCCTTGAGAGGGTGGATGTTCCCAATGATCAAGAGTTAGGTGAGCCGAAGTGTTATCACTTTGATGACACCCCAACTACAAGGCAAGGGAAGAGCTTGGCCGCAACTCACAAGAATATTGGTAAACTCCAGAAGTTGAACAAGTTGCAGGATAGTTACTTCAGCAGGAAGTTCAAGAAAATGACCACTCAAATTAAGTAGCTAACCCTGAAGCTGAACAAGGCAACCACCTCCAAGAAGCAACGATCCCCTGATATTTTAGAGTGAAATTGCTCAATAAACATAGGTCCAAGGGAACCACGAGTTGAACAACCGAACCGTCACTCCTCGGTCGAACCCGAAACAATGCAGAGGAGGAAGAGACACCACTACAAAAAAGAGGATTGTGGATCAGTTAGCCAACGCAAAAAAACAACAACAACAACAACAAAATATGTGAATACTGCAGAAACGATGGATGAATACATCTCTTCCAACTTCTTCATACCTTTGTTGAGGTCCATCCCCATCCCAACCTGACATTGTATAATCTGCTTAGTGTGCATTTATTTCTTTTTGTTGTTACTGATTGCTGTTAATGCTTGTTATTTATGTGTGTTTATGTTTTCTTTTCCAACCCCTAAGTCCACCTTTGAATTTGGGTTACACTGAGACTATGTAATTCAGGTTTGGGGGAGGATTCAGGGGACTATCATCTAATGAAAGTTTTACGTTTGTTCCTTGATCTCCAATCATGCATATCATTTAGAGCATAGAAAACCATTAAAATCTGAAATTTTTTCAAAAATTATCTTTCAAAAACAGAGTGTTCATGTAGTTGCATTTAGGATATTATATTTATAGGTTTGTCATTTGCATCTGCATACAAAACTAGGATGATAGTAACCTTGTAAGTATGATTTTTTCTCATAAAGTATAAATGCCCTAGTTATTAGTTGTCTAATGCATCTTGATTTAGTCTGAAGTAAAACTGCACCATGCTTGGAATGTGAACTTGCATGATCATTTGTCTTCTGAAGCATGTTGTGATTTGAAGTTTGCCCCTACATATTAGAACTTAAATTTAAACGTATAATTATCATGCTTGTGTTCTGAATTTGAACTCATGGATATTATACACATATTTGAGTTATCTTCTACCACCATTTGCCACTCTTGTTAACCCAAGTAGAATCCCTACCCTTGAACCTTGCCTTCTTTCAAGCCATGAAATTTCTACTGAGTGTCAGGTCTTTTATGGAATGAGCTTGGTAGAAAATGTTAGGTTCGAACTGATAGGAATGAAATCTCATGTAGTTCTAGTCCAAGCTTTTTGGACTAGATAGGACTAGGTAGGATTCTATTTTGGGTGTTGGGTTGGTTTGGAAATGAGTGAAAGGATATGGGTAGCTGGTAAAAGAAAGGTAGAGTAATGGACCTTAGGAGAGGAATGGAAAAGAAACAGAATATGCTAGTAAAGGGTTTGGGGGAACAAAAATATGAAAGTGAAGTATGGTTAGTGCAGAATAAGAAAAGGATATGACAATGAATTGGAAATGGTAAAACCCAAGAAGTTAGTGCAAATGAAAAAGGTCAAAGCCATAAGCATCAAAGTAAGAAAGTTCATAAATCCGCTAGCAGTCAAATAAGAAGAACCTTCTCCTAAGAGTAGTTAAGGAAAAGATTAAAAAAGGAAAAAAGTGAACACGTAAGATCACTTCGAGTTTTAAAAGGGTAGAATTAGGATCTCCTACCAGGTAGAATCAGGAAAACTTAGGTTTCATTAGCATTGGGAAGATGAGATTCTGTTTCTGTATCCGTCTAAGTGTTTTTACCTTTAGCCTTTTACTAAAGCTCATTCCCTTTAGAGAGAACCTTATTCTGAATTGTTAGCCATTGCATGAACGGGTCATATTTACTCCTTAACTTGTTCCTTGACCAAATGAGTTCATTGAACGCACATGACTTGAACCATGGTTCCTACTTATTGAATGTTAAAAGGGTAAATGAATTTGAATGCATTATGGAAGTTAGAACTAATCTGTAATGAGTTGTAATGAGTATGGCTAAAGTTTTTAAGTAGGACGAGTTTAGGATTACATTCTAGAGCTAGTACCCTGGACATTTATATTACCTGTGTTAGCAACATATTTTGCTTCTGAGTTTCCACTTTCAAACCTCTCGTCCAGACTTCTGAATTACTTGCTTGAGGACAAGCAAGGATTTATTTTGGGGTGTTGATGTCTCTACATTTTAGTGATTTTTAGAAGTCATTTAGCATCATTTTAGGGTCTTTTAGTTGTACATATGTTGCATCTATAGATGTTATTAGCAAGTTTGCAATTTTTAGGAAGTTTTGCATTAACACTTGCATATACATGCCTTTTGGATATCTTTCAGGAGCTTTCAGGACGTTGTTGCAAATTTAAAGAAGGAAAGTAAAATGCGTGGAATGGAACCAACTCAAGTGTAGATCAAGTAAGGATTCAACCAAACCATCGAGCCCACCATCGCGCCAAGACGAAGCTGGCTCGATCGCATCTCGGCCTCCACCTCGATCTCGTGATCGAGCCAAGTCAATACGGCTCGATCCCGTGATTGAGCCAAGCCAACTCCAGCTCAATCCTGTGATTGAGCCAAGCTAAAAACAGCTCGATCACTCTTGGCCTCCGTCCCAGGACAAACTCCTCTCGTCACCTCGATCGTGTGATCGAGCCAAGGCAAAGCCAGCTTGATCAAATACGCACACTTCACCTCGATGGCCCGGCTCGATCATCATGAGCCCACCTCAATCACATGCATCCTTCAGCTTGAGCCCAAATAGCTCCGACCTGACCAACTCGAATCAGGATGGACCAGACCCAAGACCCAGTTTAATGATTATCTTTTGTCTTTTATGCGTTTTAGGGCTTTTCTTTGAATACTATAAAAAGCCCTAAACGCCTCCATTTTGAGAATGCTATTTCTTTTTGCCATTTCCAGCTTTTTTCTTAGGTTTTATTTTTCTCTCTTTTATTCTTGATGTTCTTCATGTTCTAAACCCAGATTTTGCTTGAGTTTATGTTTATCTTTTGTTTTCTTCATTTTCATGCTTAGATTAGGGCTGTGAACTATCTGGTTCATGTTGATCAACATTTTTTCGCTTTTAATCTCGTTACTAGCTTGATCACTTCCTCTGTTTTCACTACTGTTCCACTGTTACTCTGTTTTTCTGGGTTAATGTTCTTGGTGTTCATCATCTTTGACTTTTGATCTTCATGTTTTCCTTAGTAGCTATGTTTTTCTGTTTTACTGATTTCACAACAAACATGTGTAGTGAGTAGTTACCTTAGGTTCCTGAGGATGGAGTATAATAGTGTTGATATCCTGTTCTTCCTAAGTACCTAAGTTGATTTGCATCTAGATCTCATCTGTTTCATTGCTCTTCATGCTGATTTTTTTCTGATCAGTTGAAATCTGACCTTTGGCATTTCAGCACTCAGAAGGTGTTCAATGAAATGCTTGAACATGGTGATTTTAGAGATTTGCACATCCTAGCCTATGATATTAGATGTTTAGGGTGCTTATTGGCTTTAGTAGATTGATTCCTCATGCCTGCTTAATAGTGTTAACGAGAGTTACATATGGTGATTACTTTGCTTGAAACCATTTACCAAGAAATTGGACTTGGTTGCATATGAATCTACTGCCTAGGGGTTAGCTCATTGTTTGGGTATGTTAGGTGCTTAAATAGTTCATGAAGGATCTCTAGTCAATTACCATTGTCCTCAGAAACTGTTTCCCACTTGATTGCATCTTTACCCATTCTACTTTCTTCCTCTTTATGCTTAGTTTCAGTTTATGCATATTAGTTTTCATGTCCTGTTTATTTTCCACATGCTTTCTTGATTAGGATTGTTAGACAACAACCCATTTTCTCATTTGAATTGATTTAATAGAATTCATCTGCATGCATCTAGAGTGGTTAATAACACATCTGACTGGATTGACACCTTATCTATACTACAATGACATGATAACGTGGATAGGGAATTGGATGACACAAAAAAATACTTGTTATCAGCGTCCAAAAAATCCAAAATTGTTTCACTATTATCCTTAATACATGCGAATCTTATTAATTTGAAATTCAAAAATAAGCTCTGCTAGGTAAGATTTCACCTACAAAAAGTGGTTCATCATTTCCAAGGTAGTTACTTTTTTCCTAACCACTTGGAACCATCTCTCTCCACTCCAATTTCTATCGCTATTTCTCTCTCTTCGACGTGATAAGGTAAAATATTCTAAGTTTTATTTCTCTAACTTAGTTAGGGCTTGTGATTTTCCTTTCCGATCTTGCTTTATCTTCTTCAAGTTCCTTCTCATTTTTCTCGACTTTCTCATTCAACCTCCCTTGTAGTCGACATCGTCTTTCCCATCATGGTCTGTCAGCGCGTTCTTTGCTCTAGGAGTGAAATCTCGTCGTCCTGATCAGTTGCTAAAGACAGTGTCGGAACCCTTGGATTTTGAGCAAAAAATTTAAGCCATTGCTTCTCTGGTGATTATGTCCTTTTCGGCCACATGGTCTACAAAAAAGTCAATGGCGCTAATTTGGGAATTGTTTGATTTCCTAATAGAGATCCGCTACCTGATCCCTCGACTGGATCAGTTTCCAGACTCTCCTCCTCCCATGTCCGTGACGGGCTATGAGGTATTCCTTGAAACATGCAGACTTTGGTTCCTGGTTCCTAGTTCCAGAACTGTTGGTATGTTACCTTTACCGTTGTGGGATGGCGCTGAGCGAACTAAAATTGAAAAGTGTTCGCCACAAGATATTTACGATGATTAAGGCTCGGGAGAATGGGTTTGAGTTAAGATGTGACATGCTCAAAGAAATTAATCATGCCAAGAGAGTTCCGAAAGGTGGTCTTTGGTACATCGCAAACAAACCAGCCAAGGGTTCATCTCAGGGAAAATGCCAAAGGATGAAATCGAATTGGAACTATTTTACTTCTTTCTCGAGGTTAATCATTTTTCTTTTGGGATGAAAAGTCCTACAAATTTACAGTTTGAGTAGTGTAGATCGATTGGTGTGATAGCCCCCAATTCCTTTTTTATATATTTCTTTTTTACATTTTGGATATTTTGATTCGAGAAATCTTACTTAACTCTTTCTTTGTTGTTTGCATTTACTGCTTGACTTTTTTCTTCCTTCTTCTTTTTGTTTTTCAGCTCCGCATATGGCGACCGTTAAAGATCCTTGTTTTGAGTACTTAAAGAACCATAATCTTTTGGAGAATAATTCCTTGAGCAACTGGAGCACATCAACTAGAGAAAGGATCCTTCGTTCTTTGTTTCCGCTAGCACCACTTTTCGAGTTCTTTTCGAGTAAGTAGTCGAATAGAAGTTGATGTTTCCTTTTGGTCTGTTATGGTCCCTTCGATTTCTAATGCAACGTAATTCTTCTATAGAAACTCCATCACTTAAGCCTTCTTTTACCGACATCATGAGGGAGCCAAAATCTTATCGTGAGGCTTTCAAGAACAAATACATCAAGGCTGGCTCAGGCTTTGGGGGATCCCGAAAAGACATTAGCGGTCTCGCCTCCCCTGGACAGATAAACCAAATATGTTGAGAAGGAGTACGCGGACTAGGTTGGCTCCCATACCGAGGTATCTTTCGCCCCTGGTTGTTAATTTATATATTTTTTGCTTATTTGGTGGTTACGAGTAAAGAACTTTCTTATTTAGATTGCAGCTCAAGCTAATCGGTTGGTAGGCATGCTTGATGATGAACTACCAAAGGCTAACTCATGTATTGACTAGTTGAAGAGATTGTTGCTCATGCTTATAAAGCTATCTTGGAGCTCCAGACAGTTGTGAAGAAAGTGGAGGCGCTTACTGAGGAGAACATTAAGCTGAAGGCTGAAGTTATCGAGCTTAAGGTGTTGAGGAATAGAGATATATCAAGGATGAATAAGGACGCAATGCATCTTGACAAAGTGAGGAAAAGGTTGGAGGAAAAGGCGAAGAGTGTTACGGTTGAAATGAACGAGGTTTGTGAAAGTGTAGACATGATTGTGGCGGAGAAAATTGAGGAACACGAGAAGATTCTGGCTGAGAGATTTGATACGATGATGGATTCGGTTAAAAGTAAAGTGGTGAATGAGAGAGTGTAACAAGAGAAATTATTGCACGTGCCTGATCCGGGGGGAATAAACATTTGAATCTGAGAAGGATGAATTGGAAGCGGATCGGGTCATTTTGATGTGGAACTGAAGCATCTCAGTTTCAAGGAATTGAATGTGGAGAAGGATTAGGTTACAAATCCAGTCTCGTGTAAATCTAGCGGTCGTTTTGGTGAATCTTCTAGGATAAGCCCTATTGAGGTTTTCAGTCCTCATGGTACTAATTTGCCTATACTTGATCCAGCTGAGGTGAAGGCGATCGATGTTGAGAAGAAGAAGATATTTTGTTGAGGAGGAAGCAAAGGACGCTAGGATTGAGAACGATGAGATGAACATCGAGGTTACACTGGATAAGCTCATAAAAGTGGTCGTTCAGACCAGGGCAATTGCTGCGACAAAGAACAAGGAAGGCCCTAGATATGATCAAGGAAATAAGGATGTGATGGAGTGACCATCTGCGGTTTTCTTCCCTTCTGCTCCTTTATTACTTTTCTTTTTTTATGTTGCTTGGTCTTAGAACATGGTTTCCTAAGGAGGCCTTTACCTGAACGTTTTATGTTATCTTTGAATGTTCACATCCAGATCTTTTCTTTTGTTTTTTGAATGGCATGTTTTTCATTTTCGTTGGCTTTATATATCACTTAAGTATTATAATACCCATTGTCTATTTAGTAAAAGCTCATATATTTCAATGTTAATTTTATTGTGACAGAATAACACGTTCATTCGAAACTGTTGAGGATGGTGTTGAAGCTACATTTTGACTTTGCATCTCATGAAAAACAAGAGACAACTGAGGCTGAGTTGGTGCAGGTTCCCATGATTGATTTTGATGCAAAGAGGCAGGAGGTTGAGCTTGTATTGTTTGAAAAACAGTTGTAGGTGGAACATAAATAGGGGATATAGTTGTTATGGGTCCAGAATGTGCATTCTCCAATGAAGTAGGAGATGAATCTGTTATAGAACCTGCAACACTAAAGGGAAACACAGTCTCGTGAAAGACAACATGATGGGATGCATAGATTCTCATAGTAGATTTATCTAAGCATAAAAAGCACTTTGAGTATGTGAATAACCTAGAAAAACACAAGGAGATGATCTAGAATCTAATTTATGTGATGCATAAGGGCGAAGGCACGAAAAGCACAAACTCCCAAACACTTTAAGTTTAAGATAATTTGGATCCCGACCTAATAATTTCTGAAAAAGAGATTTTATAGAAAGTATAAGGGTGGGCATACAGTTAATGAGATAAACCGCGGTTGCAAAACCATATATCCAAAAAGACTTAGGCATTAAAGCTTGAGACATCATTGCAAGGCCCGTTTCAACAATATATCGATGGTGACGTTCGCTTAGTCCATTATGTTTGTGAGTATGAGGCGGAGTGGTTAGATGTGAGATGCCATGGGTTGAGAGATAAGACGCAAGAGCAATGTACTCACCACCATTATCCGTGTACAATGTTCAAGCTTATGTTGAAATTAATTTTCAACCAAAGCTTAAAAATTTATAAATATTTCAAACACATGTGATTTCTTTTTAAGAGGATAAAACCAAGTATACCTAGTATAGTGATCTAAAATTATGATATAATATTTAAATTCATCAATAAAATAATAAGAAACCATACGTCTTAAAATATGAGAAACATGATGTCCTAAACGAGCATGCCAGTCAATAGGAGTAGTCTTAATAGTAGAAGCAAAAGATAAAAGAGGTGGCTTGGTAGAGCTAAACGATGGCCATTCATATGTACCATCTTTAGGTTTGCTCCAACCTGAGGGTTCCTGTTTGCAGATCCCTCACCTGAAAGAACGTAGGTGCAAAGGTTACAACAACATTATGAGAAACACATAATTGAAAAACTGAAATAAAATTTTTGGCTAATGATGGAACACATAAAACATGGTTTATATAAACAGGTTTAGTATAAGAGGGCATAGAAATTGAACCAGTGTGTGTTATGGACACTCCTGACCCATCAGCTAACATCACATCCTTGGTAACACTGTAAGGCTGATGGAAAGAGAGATTTGCCATGTCATCCGTAATGTGATGGCTCGCACCTGAATCGAGTAACCAGGTGGAAGCGTCTGAATATTAGGTGTGATTTTCACAAGGATTCCAGAGAAGTGACTGATGCGCAAGAGAATTGTTCATCTATAATGGTTGAGCTGAGGAAGAGCCTCGGATGATGCAGAATTCTGGGTAGAATTTCGCACTATGGCCAGTGATTCCACAAGCCTGGCATCGACCCAGGTATTGACGTTGACCACACCTATTTTGAGTATATCTCGAGTGATTGTTGTATTGACGTGATTGATTATTTCTTCGCAGTTGTGATTGTGTTGTTGTTGACGAGAACCAGATATGTGGTTGTTAGGTTTCACTTTTGAGACATTGGCAACAGCTGGAGAGATCATTGCATAAGACTCGAAGCACAAGAGCATAGCTTCGTGGTTCAACAACCTCTCATAAAGCTATGTGTAGGAGATGGGAGTGGCTCTACCATAAATGGCATCAACCTCAGGCTTATGGTCTTCTGTGAGACCTTCCAGAATTTGTTCAATGAGATTTTCATGATCCATAGGTTTTCCCATAGGTGCTAGAGAATCAGCTTTAGACTTAATAAGCCTAAAGTAATCAACTATGGACTCAGCCCTTTTAGTACACGATTTGATATGTAGTTTTAGCTGGCAGATGTGACCGCGAGATGGCGTACCAAAGGCAGATTCAAGTAAAATCCAGACCTCGGTAGTGGTGGTTGTACTTGACACTACCAATTGCACATCAAGAGTGATAGCTCCAATAACCAAGCTATATAAGAGCATGTTCCGTCTTCTCCAATGGGCAAATGCAGGATTAGTAGTTGTCTCACCATTGGGAGTAATAGTCGCAGGTGGTATTGCATTAGAAGGATCCACGAAAATCTGCAGTTCATGGCCTTCGAGAATGGCTCTTACCTGACAACTCCATATCAAGTAATTCTAACTCGTTAACTTGGTGACATTTGACATATTAACGGAGAGAAAAGTGTTTTGAGGATTTTGGGAGTTAAATACCAGAGTGTGCTCAGTAGTGCTAGAGTTTTCTGTCATTGTAGGACCAACAATGAGAATTGGAAAAGATCATGTTGATGCAGAAAAAATAATAATGAAGAGAAAAAATACGAGTGAAGAAAAAACGAGATAGTGAAAGTGGCTGCTGAAGAAGAACAAAATTACATTTTAGATCTTAGTGCTCTAATACTTGAATATTACACATATTTATATATGGGAATAGTTTAGACAAGTAAAAAAGCATAATATACTATCATTTATACAAGAGTAAATCAAGAGGATAATATGAGCTAATAATACAAATGTATAAAACTGTTAAATGTACTTAACAAAAAGAGTAAAATTGTGGTCCTCAAGAGTCAACATTGATTCGAAAGCCATACGGGAAAAAACACGGTGAAACAGGAAGATGACACGTGGTTGTAGGTTTGAAAGACCAACTTCAATCAATTGGCAATTTGGATCAACCGTATGATGTGGAGTGGACATTCTTCTTATCGTTCTCTCTTTCTTGTCATGTAAGTTAAGAGATCTACTTTTTCATACACAGCTGTTGCCTAAAGAGATTCTATCATTTTTGGATATATATGTAAGATTTTCTTAAATAATTGTAGACTATGGTCCAAAATTAATAATGAAAGGAAATACTTCATTCTCGGTATAGTTGAGTTGTATTAATTTTGGTTGCGACTTAACAATTAAATGGAAAATTGGGACTGATTGACGAGATCCATTTATTTAAAAAATTGGCTCTAAAAAGTGACAGGCCATGTCGGTTTTCAGTTTCTAAATCGATATTATTACCAGCATTTATGTTTCATTTGTACCGTTCACATTATTAGAAATTGGGTTACCCTTCAACTTTCTAAAACTGCATCTATATTGGTTACGTGGTTTTAATGAATTTAAAAATTCATTCGAAATCATGTGTCATTTGTTTAATGATTTATAAATCCTAAATAAAATCAAGTGTTATTCGTTTGATGATTTGCAAACTCTAATTGAAATCCAGTGTTATTCATCTAGTGATTTGGATTTGGACTTTAAAATTCTCTTTGTATATTGGTGGATTTGGAAGTCTTTTAAAGTTAAAAATATAAATGACCAAATCCAAACTTAAATCATGGTATTTCAAAATCTATTGATTTCAAAATCCATAAATTTTCAAATTATTATGGATTTACAAATCCATTAAAACACCATAACCATTAACACCCCCTAAATGTCACGATTACGACTATATGCTGTTGTAGGTCCTACATTTAGAGGGTGTTACTGGTTATGGTATTTTAATGAATTTATAAATCAATGAGAATTTGGAAATATGTGGATTTTGAAATCATTGGATTTTGAAATACTATGGTTTATGTCTGGATTTGATCATTTGTATTTTTAACTTTTTAATCCTTCAATATCCATTAAAATACAAAGTGGAATTTGAAATCCAATATCAAATCATTAAATGAATAACACTGGAATTCAACTAATATTTATAAATCATTAAACGAATAACACATGATTTCAAAAAGAATTTTAAAATCATTAATCCAATAACACCTTATTTCATTTAGATTTCCAAATCCATTAAAATTATATAACCAATAACACCCACTTAATATTAAGAATAGTTCCATAACATATCATCAATATTAGTTAAAAAATTTTGGTTAATAAACTATAAATATTTTTTTTTTAATGAAAAACATTACTTCCTTATTTATTTTTGTTTGACGTTTTAGATGTTTCACCCTAATTAGTACTACTCCATACAAAAACGTGAAGGTCAAAAGACTTATGTAACTAGGGATGTTTCTAAAAACTCTAAAACTGATTAAAAATTATTTATAAAATTATTTTTAAGAGAAATAAAAATGGATATATATCTGAAAACAATAAAAATTAAAATATTGAAAAGTATTTTTTATTAAAATAACATAATATATATTTAATATATATAATATTATAATATATATTATATATTATGGATACATTTAATATATAGGTCTAGATCTGAATATACAGATTTTAAAATTTTAATTCGGATAAGCGCTCCTCAGGTATTCTAATTTTCGGCGCGGATTTGGGCGGAATTATAATCTGGGATCTTGGATCCCGGATAATAATTCCATCCTTATATGTAACTATAATAAGTGAGGGAAAAAAAGATAATGTATTACCAATTATGCATTGAAATTTGGAAAAGTCGATCTTTTTCAACTAATATTTTTTATAAAATGTCAATTAAAAAAGAACGGAGGAAGTAATTTATAATGATCCAAATTAGTTAAATGACTAGAATAATACCATAAAGAATATGAAAAGTTATTTTTCTTCAGTAATATAAATCTTACATTGAAAATTAAAAAATTATAATAAAATAAAGCAAAAATTTTATGTTTATCAACAATGAATGGAATTTTATGTTTTTTTCCACCAAAAATTTATGTTTATAGATAAAGTTTTGTATATGAACTCGAGATGTGAACAATCGATTACGATTTCGGCTTGACGGCTTTAGTAATTACGACTTTGTTGAATGAAGTACTTACATAATTGAATTCTTCAATTTAAGCTTGTAACTACATACGTCCTAAAATTTAAATTATTTAATTCTCTCTTTCTTAGCATTTTCAACACAAGCATCTCGACAATGTCTCTGCATAGTTGTAGCTTATCTCACATCACCACCTTCATTAGCATGTCTTATGTGTTATCTTTTGTATTGGTCATCACTAGCCTCAACAATTATTAATCAGTCATTTTATGTGCTAGTGATACCGAACATCAACTTTTTGTAAGAGAATGATACATGAAGTTCTTGCTCAAGTTTCGAGCATTTTCACTATCACAATGTGCCTTATACTAATTTTTTTCTTCAAAATCTAAGTTCTCGAAGAAAATGCTTTAGCCAAAATATTTATTTATCATCTTCAGCGAAAACTGTATTCTTCTTATGTTGTTGCTAACGCAATGCCGTGCCAAGACGTATAAAAACTTAGGGGAAAATTATAAAATGTGGCTTTTCGAATAAAACCAATAAAACTTGCATAATAATTACACCGTTTCAAAACATTCATAATATTAGTAATATTGATGATTAAAGAGAACATACCACTAATAATAAAAAGAGAAAAATATTTAATAGCGTATATTTTACTTTTGTAATTCGC
This sequence comes from Iberis pinnata, assembly GCA_900406425.1. Taxonomy (NCBI): domain Eukaryota; kingdom Viridiplantae; phylum Streptophyta; class Magnoliopsida; order Brassicales; family Brassicaceae; genus Iberis; species Iberis pinnata. The sequence goes on from OVBE01000958.1 coordinate 26,789, forward strand.
TAAAATGATATTTTGTAAAAACCTTTGCAAATACGTATATTTTATTTTGTAAATAATGAATTATTCGTAAAAGATGAATTGTACGTGTGAATAAACAAAATATATTTTTCCAACAAAAAAATTTATATCCAAAAAAAACCTATTTACTCAATCAAAATATTTACCTTGGCATATTAAATTCTATTTATCTTTTAAGTTTTTGATCAATTAAAGAAGATGTAGCCTAAATATATATATATTTTTTAAATTGGTGGTCCTGGGCAACTGTCCTTTTTGTTTATGTATAGGCACGACTTTGTGATAACGCAACACACTTATGCAATCATGATTACCAAGAAACAGCTAGCCTTGTAAAAATCTAGAGATAATATGAAGGAGACTTTCTCGTATCCATACTCCAGCCATATTAGCATCTATGAAACCTTCAAAGATTGGATTAGCTCATCTATAACAGAGACATAACTTTGTAGTACTCCTTAAGTACATGAGAATCGATGTGACTACTTCAATGCTTCTTCATGGGGTGAAAAATTGGCTCATTGTACCAATTGCATGAGCTGATGAGCAATATATGGTCTCGTCCACACCATGACATACATCAAAATTCCAAATGCTGAAGAGTAAGACATTGTTGACATCTCCCCTATCTCTTCCATAGAGTGGAGCATGTTTTTTTGCTCAAATTAAAATAATTCGCAAGTATAACACTAAAAGGTATGTCATCATTCATGTTGAATATGTCAAGAATTCGTTCAGTATACCTCTCTTGAGATAGCCAGAAGCTATGGTTCTCACTATCTCGAATGATTTGCATTCTGAAATTTGTTGAGCCAACCCTGAGTCTTTCTTATAAAATTATTTAGAAATTCTTTCTTCAGTTGGTATGTCTTAATGTCTCTTTATTGATATGCACTCATATGTAGTTAACTTGTTGTAGCTTTGACTCTTCATGCATGAGTCAAACTTTTTATTCCACTACTTTGGTACCCGCTTCAGACATTACAAGCTTTTTGATTGCTTCGCACACGAGGTTATCATCTGAAACCTTAAAACCTTCTAGATATCGCATATATATTTATTCTTTTAAATCACCATGAAGAAATGTTTTCTTCACATCCATTTGTTCAAGCTCCACGTTCATATTGTTGCTAAGACAAGTATAACTAGTATTAAAGTAATCTTGGCAATTGGTGCAAAGATCATTTGTTGGTGTCAAAACCCCCTCAATAAGATTCCGTCTGTTTCATGAAGAAAGAACTCAAAATGCTAAGTACATAAGGATCTGAGGAAGATATATCAAGAAGATATTCGACCTGAGTACATTTGAGGAATGCCTAAGTTCCCAGTACTTGATATGACATAGGTGGGAAAAGGGTAGCCCGAGCAATAAAGCACCAAATCGAAACTGCTCCGAGTTTCATGGGATACGCCGAAATTGTGGGGTCGTAGGAAGTACATTTAGAGATAATATTGGAACTGAAGCCCAATATATCTGCAAGTGTCAGCAAGAATCTGAAGAAACCCGAGCAATATAATAGAGGAAAGGAAAGAGAGAAAAGGATCTTTTTTCGATTTTTGATATATTATTCTTTGTACACGAGCTCATGATTAAGAGTAAATTAATCAATCAATAAAAAATCATCTATTCTATTTTTCATATTGATTTCTGTTGTGACTTATTCTTGTTAAGACGAAATAATACGAATTCTTCATCTTAATTCTTATAAATTTGTTTTGTGGATTTTGGCATCCACAAATTGGCGCCGTCTGTGGGGAGTTTTAGATTTTCTAATGAAAAAAAAACATCACAAACAAATCTAAAACAACCATGACCGAAGAACTACCACTACAATCAGAAGGGTACACAAGAACGATCCATGCGTTCCACTAAACATCGACTCTAGGGACGAACAATCCACCCCAAGAGCCGACCAATCCCAGTAAGATGCTGATCATTCGAACCACACCGAACATACAGGGAACCCTGAAGGCAACCGAGATCAAATCGACATATCAGAAGACTCAGACGACGACCCTAAAGAATACGAGGACAACCGCCAACCTTTTTCCCAGCTGGAAAAATGCCTTCAACCCTTAACCCAAGAGATCCAAGGGACAAAAAACTGTCTCCAAGAGGTCGTTTGACAAATGAACTCTAAAGTCTACATGTCGATATGTTCAGCTCCTGAACTAGAACGATTAATGGAAGTATGGAACGTTTCAGAGTCTATATGTCCCACATATCAAAAACAAAAAAGTATGGAACGCCGTGAAAATCAAGAATCCATTTTAAAAAGGAAAAAAATCCCAATGCGTAGATGAAAGCTTTTCTCTTAGCGGTTGACCCAGCACAGTTCAATGAGCACAAAAGAGACGCAGGTTACTGTCAACTCTTCATTGAGCACCTCCAAGGACCATCACTAACTTGGTTCTCGCGACTACTCGAAAAGACTCAATCCATATTTTTAACTAGATGAGTTTAATGTTTCTAAAGCAATACTCAATATACACTAAAAGAGACATCTCATACGCGGAAATGTGGAGCATTACTCAAATGTCTAACGAACCCCTCATGCAGTTAATCGACAGGTTTAAAGAACTAATATCCCGAGTAGTTTTCAAAGACAACACCGCCATAGTCTCCCTAAAAAATAATGTCTAGGGCAGTCAAAATTCCTAAGAGACCTGATCTTAAATCCTCCAGCAACCATTGATGATCCGCTCCAGAAAAGAACTTTTTTTTGCATGAATAGAGGAATATCTTATTTAAATGTGCAAGAAGAGTAGAGAGAAAATCTAACGGCCCAATTAGCTGCCCCAAGGCGTCCTGCCTCAACAGGAAATCAAGTCTTCTACGCTAATAGACCCAAAAATGGCCCATGGAACCAATGGAAGCAAACTGAGGAGCAAGGGAAAACGAAAAAATACTGCGACTATCACAATCAAGACGGCCACTTGACTGAGGAATGCATGAGTTTCAAGTATTTCTTGTTCGATAAATATCAATCAGGAGAGTTAGTTGAACATGGCTAAATCAATACAACAAATGCGCAACAAGACACAAATGAGACAAACAAGGAAATCAATCCTCCAAAGAGGCCCATGGAAGAACTTCCATAAGTAGCCCCTGCCCCTCCATTCAAAAAAGAATCAACATGATAATGTCTCAATTTGATTATGTCGATCAAAGCATATAAACAAAAATTTGCTTCATGAGAAAGGTGGCAGAACAAAACCCTGGAAGCTGGCGAATCTATTCTGTTTGACGAGTTGGACACCACCAGCCTTGATGTACCGCATGATGATCCATTGATCTGATCCTTGGAGACTTTGAAATTGGTAGGGTACTTGTCCGAAAATATACAACACCATTTTAGGAACTCCTGATAAAGCGATCAAAGCAGTATCATCCATATACCACCAGTGCATCAAATTTCCAATCAAGGAAGGAATCAAAACCATCAAGGGAAACCAGAGGTCGATATAAAACTACTATTTGAATAATATGTAGCTCAGGAAAAAGGCCTTATAAAACCTACATATTGGGGGAACGAGCCACCCCAAGAGTCCATAGCTACGAAGAACCCATGCTGGATCAGGTAACGCAATATTGTATTGATCCAGGTTTCTCAGAACACTACGTAGGGATAGGTTGCAAGTTACAGAAAGACATAAAAGAGGACCTTATCAACTTCCTCAAAGAAAACAAGCATACTTTTGCGTGAACGATAAAAGATATTCCCCGCCGAAGCTGGGACATCATATTTCACGAGTTGAACGTAGACCCAATTTACAAGCTGCTTAAACAAAAGAAACAAAAATTAGGTGCTGAGTGTGCTCAAGAAATTCAAGTCGAGGTAGAAAAATTGTTAAGCGCAGGATCCATCACTGAAGTCAAATACCACGACTGGTTGGCAAATTCTATCTTGGTCAAGAAAAAAATGGGAAATGGAGGTTTTGCATCGACTTCACATACTTAATCAAAGCATGTCCCAAAGACAACTTTTCATTACTAGACATAGACTGACTACTAGAAGCCACAACATGGTATAAACTTCTCTCATTCATGGACGCATTCTTGGGTTACAATCAAATATTGTTGCACCCATACGACAGAGAGAAAAAATATTTCCTTACGGACATGGGCATATATTGCTACAAGCGTTTAGTGAATAAAATGTTTTTAGAAAAGCTTGGAAAAATAATAGAAGTGTACATCGACAACAAGCTCGTAAAATCCGCAGATGAAGATGATCATATAGCATACCTCCGTGTATGTTTCCAAATGCTAAACACCTACATGATGAAGCTCAACCCAGCTAATTCCATCTTTGCGGTTACCTCCAGAGAATTTCTTGGCTATCTACTAATCATACGAAGCATCGAAGCTAAACCCAAATTGATCAAGGCCCTGTTGAGGATGTCATCGTCCAAAAATAAAAGAGAATTCCATAGATTGACATGTCGCATAGATGCCCTGACCTGCTTCATATCCAAATCAATAGACAAATGTTTACCATTCGACAACCTGCTGATGGGGAATAAAAAGTTTGTTTGGAACGAAGAATACGAGAAATCATTCACCAAGCTAAAGAAATATCTAATGACGCCCCAGTACTCTCGAAACCTCAGGAGGGAGAAACCCTATACATGTACATAACATTGTCAATGCACGTAATAAGCTCAGTGCTCGTATGCGAAGACATTGACAACCAGAAACCAATATTCTACTAGAGTAAAATCCTAGCTGATGCAGAAACAAGATACCCAACAACATAAAAGTTGGCCTTAGTAGTCGTCCCCTTAGCAAGGAAGCTAAGATCCTATTTCCAATCGCACTTAATCGTCGTCTTTTCGAACCAACTGCTACGGAAAATCTTACACAGCCCGAACTAATGAGAAAAACTATGCAAGTGGGCAGTGGAACTAAGCGAGCATGATATAAAGTTCAAAAGCAGGACATGCGTGAAGTCCCAAGTGCTCGCAGACTTCCTCATTGAATTACCATCGGAGTTGAAAAGGGAGCCTAAACATTACGAGGTACAATGGTCTTTATACATCGACAGAGCAAGCTCCAAACACGGCTCGAGAGTAAGCATCCTACTTATTACCCCCAATAGGGAAGTGATTGAACAATCCTTCATATTAAATTCATCTAATATACTTTATATCCATTTAAATATACATGCAACTATTTTGAACATGTAACTAATATAACTCAAACTCATCTAATATACTTTATATCCATTTAAATATACATGCAACTATTTTGACAGTTTAGTAAGTTGTTTAGTTTTTACATTTGAGTTGTTTAATTTTAAATTCGTAAACCTTAACAATAGACCTAAACTGATATAAACCCTTTGAACATGTAACTAATATTACTCAAACTCATCTAATATAATTTATATCCATTTAAATTTACATGTAACAACTTTTGACAGTTTATTAAGTTGTTTAGTTTTCACATTTGAGTTGTTTAATTTCAAATTCGTAAACTTTAACACTAGACCCTACACTTATATAAACCTTTTGAACTTGTAAGTAATATTACTCATATTCATCTAATATAATTTATATCCATTTAAATATACATGAAACAAATTTTGACAGTTTATTAAGTTATTTAGTTTTCACATTTGAGTTGTTTAATTTCAAATTTGTAAACCTTAACACTAGACCCTAAACTGATATAAACCCTTTGAACCTATAAATAATATTACTCAAAATCATATAATATAATCTATATCCATTTAAATATACATGCATCAACTTTTGACAGTTTATTAAGTTGTTTAGTTTTCACATTTGAGTTGTTTAATTTCAAATTCGTAAACCTTAACATTAGACCCTTAACTGATATAAACCCTTTGAACCAGTAACTAATATTACTCAAACTCATGTAATATAATTATACATCTATTTAAATATACATGGAAAAACTTTGACATTTGAGTTGTTTAGTTTTCACATTTGAGTTCAAAATCGTAAACCTTAACATTAGACCCTAAACTAATATAAACCCTTTGAACTTGTAACTAATATTACGAACTCATCTAATATACTATAAATCCATTTAAATATACATGCAACAACTTTTGACAGTTTATTAAGTTGTTTAGCTTTCACATTTGAGTTGTTTAATTTCAAATTTGTAAATCTTAACAGTAGACCCTATACTGATATAAACCCTTTGAACCTGCAACTAATATTACTTAAACTCATCTAATATACTTTATATCTATTTATATATACATGCAACAACTATTGACATTTGAGTTGTTTAGTTTTTACATTTGAGTTGTGTAATTTCAAATCCATAAACCTTAACACCAGACCCTAATCTAATATAAACCCTTTGAACCTGTAACTAATATTACTCAAACTCATTTAATATACTTTATATCCATTTAAATATTAAATATACATGCAACAACTTTTGACAGTTTATTAAGTTGTTTAGTTTTCACATTTGAATTGTTTAATTTCAAATTCGTAAGCCTTAACAATAGACCCTAAAATTATATAAACCCTTTGAACCTGTAACTAATATTTCTCAAACTCATATAATATACTTTATATCCATTTAAATATACATGCAACAACTTTTGACAGTTTATTAAGTTGTTTAGTTTTCACATTTGAGTTGTTTAATTTCAAATTTGTAAATCTTAACAGTAGACCCTATACTGATATAAACCCTTTGAACCTGCAACTAATATTACTTAAACTCATCTAATATACTTTATATCTATTTATATATACATGCAACAACTATTGACATTTGAGTTGTTTAGTTTTTACATTTGAGTTGTGTAATTTCAAATCCATAAACCTTAACACCAGACCCTAATCTAATATAAACCCTTTGAACCTGTAACTAATATTACTCAAACTCATTTAATATACTTTATATCCATTTAAATATTAAATATACATGCAACAACTTTTGACAGTTTATTAAGTTGTTTAGTTTTCACATTTGAATTGTTTAATTTCAAATTCGTAAGCCTTAACAATAGACCCTAAAATTATATAAACCCTTTGAACCTGTAACTAATATTTCTCAAACTCATATAATATACTTTATATCCATTTAAATATACATGCAACAACTTTTGACAGTTTATTAAGTTGTTTAGTTTTCACATTTGAGTTGTTTAATTTCAAATTTGTAAATCTTAACAGTAGACCCTATACTGATATAAACCCTTTGAACCTGCAACTAATATTACTTAAACTCATCTAATATACTTTATATCTATTTATATATACATGCAACAACTATTGACATTTGAGTTGTTTAGTTTTTACATTTGAGTTGTGTAATTTCAAATCCATAAACCTTAACACCAGACCCTAATCTAATATAAACCCTTTGAACCTGTAACTAATATTACTCAAACTCATTTAATATACTTTATATCCATTTAAATATTAAATATACATGCAACAACTTTTGACAGTTTATTAAGTTGTTTAGTTTTCACATTTGAGTTGTTTAATTTCAAATTTGTAAACCTTAACACTAGACCCTAAACAGATATAAACCCTTTGAACATGTAACTAATATTACTCAAACTCATCTGATATAATTTATATTCATTTAAATATACATGCAACAACTTGTGACAATTTATTAAGTTCTTTAGTTTTCACATTTGACTTGTTTAATTTCAAATTTGTAAACCTTAACACTAGACCCTAAACTTATATAAACCCTTTGAACCTGTAACTAATATGAGTCAAACTCATCTAATATACTTTATATCCATTTAAATATACATGCAACTATTTTGACAGTTTATTAAGGTGTTTAGTTTTCACATTTGAGTTGTTTAATTTCAAATTCGTAAACCTTAACACTAGACTCTAAACTGGTTTTTCTGTAATATAAAAACTGACCAATGAGCAGCTGAGGTAGACATAGTAAACGAGATGCAACATACACCATTGAATATTTTTAGACAACTTAATTCATTCAATTTGAGTCGTTGTTTTCTTTCGAGTTGCTTTTGCCGGGAACTGAAAATTTTGCTAAAATAACAGAATCCTTGATTTTTAGATTTAGTTTATAATTCTAAACATAATATGCAACAATCGTTACATATTTCTAATATGGAGAAGTCTTGGATTTGGCTGCAAAGGTATCATGTACAGAGATATCTTGAGAAATACTATCATTCGCCGATTGAAATAGTTATGCTAACTTTTTTTGCAATTTGACATGTAGGACTAGTTGTCCCGAGTACTAAGAAGGAGGAACCAATTTCGTAAACTCATTAGCAAGAAAATTGGGTAATCTGACTGAAATGTTTTTCCCATGTAGAGATTGCCAAAATTTATGCCATAAAAATTAGAAAAAATAGTTTATCATCTAGTAATTAGGGGTATGGATACGAAGTATAAGAGTTATTCTTGAAGTATTATGGTGAAGGAAGGTCTAATACAAAGGACACTACTCTTGATTCTGAAACAGAGGCATTTGATTTGTTCAAGAATGCATAATTTATGGATGATGGTAATCAATTTCAAAATAATAAAAATGGAGAAACATGTGATTGTACATAATTAAAGTTAAGAATGGTATATCAAGGAACTACTTTGATCATCTATTGGTCTTAATTCATGATATGATACCTGAAGACATTTTTCTTCCAAAGATTATAGATGATATTAAAAAGTTTATGAAGATATTTGGTTTCGGTTGCAATAATATGCATGCTTGCAAAAATGATTGCATACTCTTTAGGAAAGAGTTTGAAGAGCTAGAAAGTTGTCCAAGATGCAAAGTTTCAAGATGGAAAATAGATAAACACAATAATGAGATTAAGGTAAGGATTCCAGCAAAGGTCCTAAGATATTTTCCAATCAAGGATAGATTTAGAACGAGGTTCAGATCTAAAAAGATGGCAGAAGATGTGTGTTGTCATTCTACCAATGCTACTGGTGATGGAACAATGCGAAACCCTGTTGTTCTATAACTTGGGCACAAGTGAACAAGTCATGGCCAAACTTTGATGCTGAACCAAGGAATCTTAGACTTGGACTTTCTACAGATGGGATGAACCCTTTCTCTCTTCAAAACACCAATTAGAGCACTTGGCCAGTGTTGTTATTGAACTATAACACTCCTCCAATAATGTGTATGAAGGCTAAGAACATAATGTTGACTATGTTGATCCCTGGTCCAACAGCTCCTGGTAATAACATAGACGTTTACTTAGCACCATTAATAGACAATTTACTAGATTTGTGGACTGAAGGTATTCAAGTATATGACTCATTTGCTAAGGAAAATTTCACACTTAGAGCCTTACTGCTTTGGACTATTATTGATTATCCAACATTAGGGACACTGTCTGGATGTAAACAGAAGGGGAAACAAGCTTGCAATGTCTGTGGAAAGGATACACCTGCTAGGTGGCTGAAGTTTAGAAAGCTTGGTTTGACAACACTATTGAAGATGTGAATGCTATTAGGATACAAAGTAGTGATGAAATATACGAAACATTAAAAGTGTTTAAGAATGATTTTGGAAGGCCTCTGCAGAAATAGAAAAAAACGAAAAATAACAGATTTGTTAGATGATAAGATTGTCCAAGAAGAAGAATGCGAATAATCAAATGATCTATGACGGTGGAAGAAGAGATCAATATTCTTTGAACTCCCTTACTGGAAGGTAAATCAGACTAACTAAACTACATTCTCTGGTTGTTGTATCATAATAGGCCTAACATTTAAATGACTTATGTGTTAGGATATGCCTGTGTGTCACAATATTGATGTGATGCACGTAGAAAAGAATGTGTCAGATGTTGTTTTGTCTCTACTCATGCAAAACGCTAAGTAAAAGATGGGTTAAATGCGAGAAAAGACTTAGAAGATATTGGAATAAGATATCACTTGCACCCACAAGTCAGGGGAAAGAAACTTACGTACCTCCAGCAGTCTATTGGTTATCGAAGTCAGAGAAGACCATTTTCTGCAAAAAGTTATCTAATTTCACCGGTCCTTGTGGTTATTGTGGTAATATTGCAAATAGTGTTTCTATTAACTCTCCAAATATAGGTATTTTGAAGTTGCAAGATCATCATGTGCTAATACAGAGTCTGTTACCAGCTGTCATAAGAGGTTTGTTACATATAGCACCTAGGAAAGCCATAAACCTGATTATGCAATTACTTCAACAGATTGTGTGAACATATCATTGATCCGGAAAAACTTATATCAATTAAAACAGAGTTTATGGAAACAATGTGTCAACTAGAGCGGTTCCTCCCTCCATCCTTTTTTTTATAAAATTTTCCACCTTCCCATACATCTATCTAAGGAGGCACGCCTAGGAGGACCAGTACACTTTCGATGGATGCATCCTTTCGAAAGGTTTGATGTACTCATTTTCTTCAATTTATTTTTGTAATGATGATTGACTACCGTTCATATATTTGGGCTGAGTTATAAGTACATGAAAATACTAAAGGCTTACATGAAGAATCATGCAAGGCCGGAAGGATGTATGGCTGAGGGGTATTTAGTCGGAGAATGCATTGCTTTTTGTTTAGAGTTCTTGAAAAATTCAGTACCAGTTCAAGAAGCAGTTAACTAGAACGAAGACATTGTGGATGATGGAATGGTGGGTGAAGGTAGACCACTACAAAAGGGTGTACATGTCACCCTTTCTGACAAAGATAGAGACATTGCACATCGCTATGTGCTGATGAACATGGCTTCTATGGATCCTTACGTGCAGTAAGAGGTTACTCATTCTGTTAATAAGGATGTCAATTACGATTATCCATTCTGTTAATAAGGATGTCAATTACAAATTTATAAAGCACAATGTTTTTTTATTGTCAAATCAGGATGCATTTGGAAGAATTACAAGCTACTGGTGATAGATGTGCTAGAAATGAAACATTTTTGTGGAAGAATCATACTGAGAATTTTGCACAATGGGTAAAAACAAAGGTTACATCTTAACTAGAGTTTATGTTCATTAGTTATTTGATTATTCGCTACAAGAAATATGTGTTTTCTTAGCGGTCGAAAAAAGCTATCGTAGGATTGTATAGCGGATAATTAAACGCTCTGACAGCACCCGTCATTATAGGTCGGACACTTTAGATAGCAGATTTAATGTATGCTATAATTACTAAAGTTACGATAGTGTAGTTGAAGATGCAATTGTTTATTTTTATAATAGCACCGTATATTTGTTACTAAAGGTTTTTAATAATAGCTTTTGTTTTATATATTCAATAGTGTTGGATTTGTATTATAATTGGATTGCATCTATAGCAGTTTTTTTTACAAAGATAGCAAACTATTTGTGCTATTATTGTGTTGTAATTATAATATACTTTTGAATTATTTGTCAAATAAAATAAATTTTTAATTATTTTATTATATCCATAAAACATTTCCATGTTTACAAAAAGAGTAGCATTTCCATAATAAAAACCATAAAGCCTATCAAACATCACCAAGACTATTTCAATCTACTACCAATAAGCCTTCAAAATCATTCCTAATATATATACTACCATCATCAACATCTTCATCACTTTCTCCATCATCTATTTCTTGGATAGGCAATGGTGCGCCAACTAAATTGTCCACTGTTTCTAACTCATGATATCCTCTAGNGTCCACTGTTTCTAACTCATGATATCCTCTAGGCGGTGCTCTCGTTACAACATATTTATATGAAGAATCATCTTCCCTAGAGTAGAAAATTTGTTTTGCTTGAGTAGGAAAAATGAATGGATCTTTCAAATATGCTGCTTGGTTCATATTAGGTTTACAAGAGTGAAACCATCTTCTTCCTTCACATCATTACTTTTGTTTCCCCAATTGCATCTAAACAATGGTACTTTGAACATGCAATAGTCAAGAAGTAAAATCTCCTTTATAACTCCATAATATGTAAGAATATCAGCTACTTGTCTTGTATCTCGTGCACTCGATCGACACATATTATATGCTTCATAAGTTACTCCACTGTTATGCGTCTTCCGCTTAACCGCATCTGTAAGAAATCTATGCCCATTACAGATGAATCCCATATGTGATAAAGCAACATTTCTTGGTCCAAGTGCCAACCACTTTATCTCCTTAGAATACGTTTGTGTTGTGTCTGACCGAATCTGAATCATGGAAAACATCAGACATAGATAGAGCAAGAAGAAACAAGCTCTCATTTCAATAATTGGAAATGAATATTCTAAATCACAACAACAAATATCTGTTTTTTCAAAAAGTAAAACCAGGCCTGAAGCAATTTCAAATTCACAAATCATGTTTCAATCAAATAAACCAAGAAGCAACCAATAGGCAATGAAGACAATAACTCAGAATACTCAATATAAAAAAAAAGCTGGCCTGAAGCAATCCAAATTTGCAATTCATGTTCTAATAAAATAACTAATGAACATAAACTCTAGTTAAGATGTAACCTTCGTTTTTATCCATTCTGCAAAAAGTTCAGTATCAATAGATTGTAATTCTTCAAAATGCATCTTGATTTGACAATAAAAAGCATTTTGCTTTATAAAGTTGTAATTGACATCCTTATTAACAGAATGGGTAACCGCTTACTGCACGTAAGTATCCATAGAAGCCATGTTCATCAGCACATAGCAATGTGCAACGTCTCTATATTTGTCAGAAAAAGTGAGCTCTACACCCCTTGCTAGTGGTCTACCTTCAACCACCATTCCATCATCCTCAATATCTTCGTTCTGATTAACTACTTCTTGAATTTGTATTGAATTTTGCAAAAACTCTAAACAAAATGCAATGCATTCTCCGACTAAATACCCCTCAGCCATACATCCTTCCGGCCTTGCATGATTCTTCACGTAAGCCTTTAGTTTTTTCATGTACCTATAACTGAGTCAAAATATATAAATGGTAGTCAATCATCATTACAAAAGATAAATTGAAGAAAATGTGTTAAAAATTTATGACTTGTAGTCAATCATCATTAGAAAATATAAATTGAAGAAAATGAGTACATCAAACCTTTCGAAAGGATACATCCATCGAAAATGTAATGGTCCTCCCTGGCGTGCCTTCTTTGATAGATATATGGGAAGGTAGAACATTATATCAAAAAGGGATGGGGGAAGAACCGCTCTAGTTGACACATTGTTTCCACAAACTCTGTTTCCATCGATTGGAGTTTTTCCGGGTCAATGATACGTTGACACAATCTATTGAAGGAAATTCATAATCTGTTTATGGCATTCCTAGGTGCTCTAAGTAACAAAACTCTTATGACAGCTGGTAACAGATTCTGTATTAGCACATGATGATCATGCGACTTCAAACTACCTATAATTGGAGGGTTAATAGAAACACTATTTGCAATATTACCACAATAACCATCAGGACCCCTGAAATTAGATAACCTTTTGCAGAAAATGGTCTTCTCTGACTTCGATAACCAATAGACTGCTGGAGGTAAGTAAGTTTTCTTTCCCCTAACTTATGTGTGCAAGTGATTTCTGATTCCAATATCTTCTAAGTCTTGTCGCGCCTTTAACCCATCTTTTGACTTAGCGTTTTGCATGAGTAGTGTGAGACCCAAAAGGCCCAAGTTGGCCCAATTTATTAAGTCTCTTAAAAAAAAACCCTAGGGCACCTGTATATAAGTAAATAGAAGTAGAACTATTTGTTCATTATGCCGTTAAAGAAAAACCAGAGAGGAGAAAAGCATCGTGAATCTCTGTTCGGTAATCAACAAATCATTTTGTTGTAGACAACATATTGGGTAAGGAAAGAAAATCCTCCTTTTGTTATGGAGTTTCTGATTTTCGGATGTGGTTAACCACTGACTTTGTCTCAACCTTTTCCGTCAGATACAAAAGAGTTAAGAGGATATCTTGGTGTCTCTGGATAGATCTAGTTACAAGCTATTCACCGGTATAATAATCGTCACCATTGGATCATTGAGTCGATCGTGGTGAGTTGTTAAAGTTGCCTAAAAACCATTCTGCATCTGTCAGATTTTTCCCAGATTTTTTCCAGATTTTTGTTAAGCCATAAACTGTTTTTGGGTAGGATTTTTGTGAGGCAATTTTGGTGCGAACAAGAGGGTTTCATATTACGATTTTTATGTCGTTAGAAAAAGCTTGTGTCAAGGTTTACGCCTGTTCAATCGTTTCTGCAATTGGAGTTTGGATCTGAGAGTAGAGAGTAATTCTTTACACCCAAGAATACTTCTGAATTTGTCTGTTTTTTTCCCAAGTCTAGAATGATGCATGAGTTGGAGTATTGATTGATCGTTTTCCGTTGATCTACCCGGATTTTGGAGTTGGTCTTGGAATCGTTGGAAAGCTGCTGTTATAAGCTTTTCAGTTCAATCTTTACTTCATAATTCTAAGGTATATTCAGCGAGATGTAAGTGTTTCTTTTCGGTCAAGAAATGCTGGAAACTGTTAAAAACCAGAAACCCTAACCCTTGACCAAAATGTAATTGTAGTTTCGAAAACGCCAAAAGCCAATCTCAGCCTTCGAGAACGTTGTTTCAACTGAATTCAGGTGAGGGTGTGATATGTGGAAGCACAATGATCATTTTCTCCTTTTATGCATAAGTTTCATATGTGTAGTTATAGTTTTAGTTGCACGTGTGCATGATAGTTGATGAATGTTTGATGATGTGATTCATGTTGGTGAAATAAATGTTGAGTTGTGGTCATACTAATTGTATGGTATTATGTGATTGTTGATACCAGGTTTGGCACCTGCTCTGAAAGCCCATTTCGACACAAGGCCCAGCTGGGCGCCGATGTGGAGAAAAAGATGGACCCAGGAATACAGAGGCTAAATGGGCCGACCTGACGAGCTGGGCTGTCCAGCTCGCGGCCCATTAG
>OVBE01000959.1:0-39272 GCA_900406425.1 Iberis pinnata
TATATATATATATATATATATATATATATAATAGACAAATTTTTAAACTAAACCTTTTAAATTAGAAAACGATTGTAAACACAAGTTTACTCTATTCGAATTGAAGACCAACTATGTAAACCTTTAAAAAATTAGAAGGTAAATAACAGGGTCGGTCTTGAGATTTTAAAGATCGCAATTTAAGATAAAAAGTGAGCCTATTTTTAAACTAAATTTAAAAATGAGCTAATTTTTAACCAAAATTTTGAAAATAAAAAATAGACCGTAAGTTCGTGCTTACTTTATTTGGCCTCAAGACCGACTATGTTAAATAGAGATAGTTAGATATACGTACGTACCTTGAACGTGATGCCGGAGATAGTGATATCATCAGCTAAAGCAGTGAACGTTGAACTTGTATCGGTGGTTTGATGATCATCGTACTCTATTATAGTTTTTTCAATTCCTTCACCTTGCAAATATATGAATCCTTTTTCTCTTGGTATTGAAACCTTTTCCCTACATTTTCATTCTTGATTTTGTTATATAAAAATTAAAACATAACTTAATCTTATAATTAAAAGACCAAATAAAAAGTAGGTCACAAGTAAACTAATACACATGAAATATCTATTGAAAATTACATTAAACTGTAATACTACCTATAAATTATTTTTTTTAGTACAAAATTATTTATTGAAAAAACACACTAAAATATTACTTATAAATTCCTTTTTTGATGAAGATTCTGATCCATTTCTGGTTATAATCAGGGATTGAATCGATTGCACTTTGGATGTTTGTGAAATTGTGGCAGCCACAATGATCAACTGTTATGGTGTAAGCTATTTGTTGAGTTGCAAGTGATCCGTATAGTAACAATCTCACCACCATAAAAGAGATGTTAGATTTGTAAGATGTTACCCTCTTCATTTTATGTAATAATTTAGTTATCTTTTTCTTACAAAGCATGCTTAGGCATTAGGTGTTATGTTTTAAATAAAAAGACAGAGTCGTGTGTTTACATTTATTACTACATTGCATGCATGCACTAATTAATATATCATTTTGTAGTATGATGCCATACTCATAAATATTGTAACATTGTATTTTGGATTATGAGAGTGAAATAGTATAAATTGTGTGGTATGATGTCATACTCATAGATTTTGTAGCATTTTATTTTGAGCAAATTATTTACACTACTATAAATAATATTAATATTAGATAAACTACCATATTATCAATTTCTTTTCTTGCATACCATAATCTTTCTTAGAAAAAGACAGAGTAGTCCTTGTGTACACAATTTCTCTTTTCTTAATTTTTTTATTCTTTTAACTTGCCATTTTACATAATCATAAATGTCGTAAACTCAAACTACATTATCTCTCAAAAAACATCTCTAGGTTTTTCTCTTAAAATTTTTTTTCTTAAGCGGCCGCCTCCTCTGTTTTCGCTTTTGGGACCGGTGGTCGGCGGCTTATCTAGTGTCGGTGCCGGTCCTCTCCCTTTGCTTTTCTTCAGTATTTATTTCTTTTGATTTTCTGCTGTTCTAATTTTGTCTGGGTTTCATAAGTTCTGGTTAGAGACAGAAAGCTACAGGATCGCAGAAGTTTCATCGTCGGAATGGAGACGGCGGGGGCGGACTTTGCAGTCGACGGTTAGGTGTCTGACGCCGTAAACTCCCTTCCCATTTCGCTTTGGGTTATCTTCTCGTGTCTACTGTTCGTTCTTGGCTTTCTTCTCTGCTCCTCGCCAAGCTTAGTTGGAGATGTCGTAGCCTGCTGCTTGTTTCAGGTTGGGATCTTTCGTGCCTCTTCGTGTTTCTCTCTTATGGGTGGTCCTTTGGCGGCTCCGGTTGAAGAGGTTAGTTCCCTGTCTGATTTTTGGAAGTTTGGCGTCAATCTCTATGATCTTGGGATGGGTCGGAGGATGAGTGCATGGACAATAATACATATGGTGAAGATGATGGAGATGGTGGACCATTTATTGCAATATCTTTTGCATTTCAATTTCTTGTCCACTAGAAGTTTCTTGTTATTTTTCCTGTAAATTTCTTGTCCACCATATAATATATTTAAAAAATTATGTCTACAATTTTAGATATCTCAATAATGTCGTCCATCTACATATTTTTCTGTAAATTTTCTATATATTTCTTGTCCACTGGAAATTCATATTTTTCTGTAAATTTATTGTCCACCATGTAATATATTTCTCTGTAAATTTCTTGTTATCCATTTCTTTTTAAAAGTTTATTACATTTTAATTAAATAATATTTATTCAATTGATTAATATTTATTTAATTTATTGTTATTAATAACATTTAATGTCCATCAAATCAATCAACTCCATGTTTGTTTAGTCTCATTCTGATTTTGGGGACAAAAATAGAGAGAGAATAAGCCAAGGATACAAATGATATTACACATATACCACAATACCACCAAATTATGGTATTTTTGGTAAAAAACTATGATTATGGTAGATTTGAAAATATTATCTATATAATATGGTATTTCCATAAAATCTCCCTTTTATTTTGCGAGAGTGCAATGGTATAGAAAATTTAAGGGATACTTTTCATCTTGAAAGAAAAATAAATTCAATATGTTACCTTTCTTCTACCAAATTTTATATAAAAGTGGAAAAAATATTTGCTAACAACTTGAAATATCATGAAGTGTATGGTTACATATCTCAAGAATCATATATTATGATAAATCATCACCAAGTAACAATTATATATGAATATGTTTCATACTACATTTCTATTGATTATGAACGGAATTTGTTAATGTTTGCTAATTACACTAACTATGACGTAATGCATGACTTCATATTTCAAATACAAAAATGTAATATATATACATCACTAAGTAATAATATTACATAGTGACATACATAAATAGAAAAACATATGTTACAACCAATATTTTCATTCGTAATTAATAGATGTAGACATATAAAGCAAAATTGAACATTTTTAAAATATCTACTTAAACTTAGAATATGACATGAAATTTTCATACCACTTGACGGAAAATATTAACTTTTGAAATATTATTTTTACATAAAAATAAGTTTAAAATAAAATTTTACTTATCTCCTAAAATAGTCATCTTAAAATTAATTATCCAATCTATTTATTTCTTGTTTGGTTTTATCTGGTCGTTGACAATATAACAAAAAATATTCACAATAAACATAAGAAAAATTAAATTTAAACATATTTTCCCGTTCATATTTTTTTGCATATGGAACATATTTTCTATTTTCAAAATAGACGTTCAAATCAACGGCTAAGATTAAATGAGAAAAGTTATTTTAGTACATGTAATTGATTTAAAACCATCATAATTCTTTTTATGGTGCTAACAATTTTAGAATCACACTCTCTATTATCATTATATAATATAAATGTTTTGAGTTGCATTACAATTTGGAAGAGTTTTTTTGTTGTTGATAAAACTATTTGGAAGAGTTGTTAACAATAATCGCATGGATTGCATAGAATCAACCGCAAAAATATTTAAAGATTATCTTGTTAGTCATATCTTTTCTCCGTAGCGAGGGATAAATTATATTGTTTTTATGGTTAATGACATTCACCGGTCATCATTAATTAAGTAATTTGCAATTGGTTTTATATTGGTTATTTTAAAATATTCCGGGTTCATTTATTAGATCGGATTCATATTTATTTTAAGATTTTAATTTATTGTATTAATATTTTTAGTTGGTACAATTGAAATTATATATTTGGTATTTGGTGTATGTATTTATATAAAATAACATAGTTTCTGTAAATGATATTGATTTTTTGTCCAAATTTAACGATTTCTATTAATATTTAATGAAAATATAGTTTGCACCATATACAATGTCACAATATAAAATCACTATATTTTGATATTTATGAAATAATATAAAACTTGTGATATTGTCATATGTTATGCTATAATTCGTGTAGTTGGTACATATTTTTTTATATATAATAATATGTGGAAAAAAATAAAATCATTATAAAGATATATATCCACCGAATGAAATTTAAACAAGACATGCATAATATGTAGGTTGGAAAAAAACAATAATATGTACTCGTATGTTAGAGTATCCACATATTAAAATTAGAAAATGTGTATTTTGATCTTAAAAGGTATGGCATATGAAGAATAATCAAACAGGAAAAAGAAAAAAGAATAATCAAACAGGAAAAGTGAAATGTTAATTTTCTTTTTTTTAACACATACAAACTTTATTAAAACTGAAAATGTATATCATCATCTAACATCAACTTCTTAACAGAGAAATGAAGAAAAACATGATATGTAAAAGAACTAGCACATCGTAATTGTGATCTTGCAAGAGTATCCGCACACCTATTTGAACCTCGCCTAATCCATGTAAACCGGACCTTAACAAACTTCTTTGACCACCATAACACATCCCTTATCCAATTAGCTAGGCCAAATGAGATTGTTTTTCCATTCACCAAGTCATTTAACAACTTATTATCTCCTTCAAACTGAACATATTTGAACCCTTTAATCTATGCTTGTTGAAGTGCTATTAACAAAGCTTGTACTTCAGCCTCAATAACACTTATAGCTGGATGTAAAATTGCTTGACCAGCCCCTCTATAGGTTCCAATTGCATCTCTAAAAATCCATCCAGCAGTTGATAAACCTGTTGTACTCTTATATCCTGCATCATAATTAATCTTTATCCATTGAGGTTGAGGTCTACGCTAACCAGTCCTTAAATAGCCAGTAGACATTTCCGGATCAGATAAACAACTTCTCTGCCTCTTATTTTTTGGATTAGAAGCTAACCAATCATCATCATCATAACCTGCATACTGGATTGTAGATTCACATGCCATCTTTTTATGTTTAAACACAAAGTTATTCCTATCCTTCCATAGCCACCAAAGTATAAACAAAGGTAAACAATTAGCATCATTAGTAGAAGATAAAGGTGACCAATCCAATAAAAATGATAACTTATCCTCAACATAAACATTAGGATTAAATAGATCAAGAGATGCTGACTGAAAATTAGACCATACAGAGCAAGTTTCTGGACACATAAAGAACAAATGGTTTAAATTTTCAGGTGCATTACATTTTAAACAAAGATCAGACTGAGTTATATGTCTTCTTTTTAGCTCAGAACCAACCGGAACAATATTACACAATACTTTCCATAAAAAAATGTTTAACTTTTGGTACTACATTACACCTCTAAATCTTTCTTTTTAATACATATGTATTTTCCTGATGCACATCAATCATATGATTATCATCTGTTCGAGTACTAAGCCAATAACCCGATTTAACATAATACTCACCATTAGTATTATAATGCCACCCTAAAACATCTGGACATTGTAACTTTGGTAATTTTATTGCTAAGATTCTAGGGATATCTTCATCAACAACTAATTGATGAACAAACTGCTGGTCCCAAGATTGTGTATAAGGATGAATAAGTTGTGCCACATTTGTAAAATGAGCACAAAAAAGGTTTCTCATTCGTGGAGGCCTTGGTGGATCTATAGGTAACCAATTGTCATTCCAAAGACTGGTATTTTCTCCAGAGCCAATTAAAACTCTTAAACCTTTCTTTAAAATTTCACGACATTTTATTACAGACTTCCATCCAAGAGATCTTTGGCTACCAATAGTTGCAGAAAGAAGGGATGAATTTGCATAATAACGACCCTTAAATGTTTTAGCTAGTAAGGAATTTGGGTATTTGAGCAAACGCCAACACTGTTTGGCAAGTAAAGATTAATTAAAAAGTTCTATATTCCTAAACCCTAACCCTCCTTCACATTTAAGAATGGTAACTCTATCACAAGCCATCCAATGCATTCCTCTGTGATCTTGATTCTTTGACCACCAATATTGTGAAATACCTTTATCAATTTCTGCACAAATCCCTTTTGGCAATTCAAAACATGTCATTGAGCAAATAAGCATTGCCAAAACTATAGCTTTCAACAAAATTTCTTTTCCAGCATAAGAAAAAAAATTTTTATTCCAACCTTCTGTTCTTTGCTTGATCTTTTCAACAATAAATTGGAAAAGATCAATTTTCTTCCTACCAAATTGGGCAGGTAAACCCAAATATTTCTCATATCCACCCTCATTGTGAATATTTAAAATGTGTCTAACCCTTGTTTTCATGACTGCCATTACCCTACTACCAAATGTAATTGATGATTTATTTAGATTTATCTGTTGACCAGATGCCATTTCATACTTGTGAAGAATATCCCTAACAATGACTGCATAGGATACATTTGCTTGACAATAAAACATAGAGTCATCAGCAAACAGCAAATGATTTATTGCTAGACTCTTATTACTAATCTTAAGACCTCTTAACTGATTACTACTTGATGCCTGCTTAAACAGACTACTTAAAACTTATGAACATATGATAAATAAATAGGGGGAAAGAGGATCTCCTTGCCTTATCCCCCTACTTGGTTGAAATAGATCTTGTGGAGAGCCATTAATCATTATTGAAAAAGTGACTGATTGAATACATGACATTATCCATCTAATTCATGAAATCCCATTTGTCTAAGAGAAGCTTCAATAAAACTCCATTATAATATATCATAAGCTTTAGATACATCTGTTTTTATAGCCATGAATGAATTAGAGCACATTTTCCTAACCTTTACCCTATGTAGCAATTCATGAGCTAGTAATACATTGTCTGTGATTAAACGATTTGGCACAAATGATGCTTGCTCTTCTGATATTAATAGGGAAAGGATTGGTTTAAGCCTGTTAACAATAATTTTTGAAATTATCTTGTAACTGACATTACATAGTGATATTGGTCTAAAATCAGCCATACGTAAAAGACTATTAACCTTTGGGGTCAAGGAAATATGTGTATGATTTAGACCATTATCTATACTACTATTATTAAAAAAAAGCATGTACCATTTCTAACAATTGGGGATGCAACTCCTCCCAAAACTGCTGATAAAACTCACTGGTAAAACCATCTGGACCAGGAGCTTTTGATGGTGCCATTGAAAACATTGCTTGCTTAACTTCCTCTAAGGTAACAGACCTAATTAGATCTTGATTCATATCAGGTGTTACCCTTGGTGATACACTAGCAAGAACCTCTGATTGAATAGTTGGATCTGGTACACTAGTTGTGTAGACATCTCTAAAATATTCACCTGCTACTTTAGAGATACCTATATTTGACCTATAGACCATATCTTGATGATCCATTATTGCAGAGATTTTATTTCTTGCTGCTCTAGTCTTTGCTGATGCAAAGAAAAATTTAGTGTTCTTATCACCACACTTAAGCCAATTATTCATGCTTTTTGTTTTCCAGAATTGTTCTTCTAACAAATAAGCTTTATTTAGATCTCTCCTAATTGTATTTATTCTCTAAGATGTTCCACCATTGATAATATATTGATCTAATAGGCTTTTTAGTCTTATGATTTCCTCATATGAGTTATATCTATTACATTTTTTCCATCTGGAAATGGAAATTCTACATTGAGCCACTCTACTAGACCATGTTAAACCACTTGTATTATTCCAATTGGAAGTGACCATATCTCTAAAACCTGGCCTAACTAGTAGACGTCCATCAAATTTAAAGAAGTTGTTTGGCAAAGGTTGATCCATTTCAAAGGAAGTAATTACACGTATGTGATCACTAACTCCCAACTCCAAAAACTCTGCAGACATCATAGGAAATAAGGAAAAAGCCTCTATATTCCCTAAAGCTCTATCTAGACAGCAGAAAACATCATGTATGCCCCTTTTTCCATGCCATGAAAACTTATTGCCTATACTTGGAATATCTTCAAAATCACAACTTGCATAAAGTTTTCTAAAAGCTGAAGAGGATATCTCTAGTCTTGTTGATCCCCCATGTTTCTCTGAATTATACCTTAATTCATTAAAATCACCTATTGCAAACCAGGCACCTTGTCTGTTTAAAGCAATATCTTGTAATTTGGACCATGTTAGATGTCTTAATGATTGATTAGGATGTCCATAAACACAAGATAAATAGTAAGAATATTCATTACTTTGAACAGAAAGATCAACAAGGTTTGCAGAGGAAAATAAAACATAAACAGAGATTATAGACTTCCACATGATAACTAGCCCCCCCCCCCACTAAGACCAATTGGTGGGACAATGAAACTACTAGAGAAACCTAAGTCTTTTACTATTTGTTGCACATAATCAGATTGTTATTTTGTCTCCATAAGGTAAATGATATCTGGGAGATATTTCCTGTTTATCTCCTTGAGATGTCGAACTGCGAGGTCACTACCCAAGTCTCTGCAGTTCCAACTCAGTGTCCTCATGGTGTATGTGGTGGTATAGGGCCCACCGCGCCTGTAGTTGGTTCCATTGCAACATCTGTAACATTCAACTGTGCAACTTATGGTTTCAGTAAACCACCTTCTGGCTCCTTAGCAACAAAAGAACCAGAAGATCTATCCATACATTTTCTTTTCCTTGATTGAATAGCAATCTCAACATTCATAGCATCACTAGAGAAGGGGTATGAAACTTAATTAACCTCACATTCTCCTGAGAAAAGCTGATGAACAGGTGCCTGATCAATTTCCTGATGAGTT
The DNA here is from genome assembly GCA_900406425.1 of Iberis pinnata. NCBI lineage: Eukaryota > Viridiplantae > Streptophyta > Magnoliopsida > Brassicales > Brassicaceae > Iberis > Iberis pinnata. The sequence continues at coordinate 8,640 of OVBE01000959.1, forward strand.
GGCCCTTCATTCTGGACAAGCATTGAGTGATAGTTACCTTCCCTTATCTGCTGAATCTCCTCCATAATCTCCCTGACTTGTTCTACAGCTTGAGCATGAGCATCTAGCTGAGCTGCATGATCTATTTCAGGGTCCAGCTCCTCTATAATGATACCACCAGCATTTGGTTGAGGAGGTGCATCATCATTACTACTATCATCATCAGAAAAATGATGTGGACCACCATTTTGAATCAAACATGCACCGAGTCATGTGTTAACATTCCACAAGCAGCACAGAATCCTCTTAACCTCTCATACCTCAAATAAAGAACTGTGTTTTCACCTATTGAAAACTGAAAATTCTGTTGAAACTTGAGAGGGTCTGCAACATTCCAGTTTAATCTAACTCTGATAAATTCCACTCTCGAATCAGTCACTGGATCAAAATCAACTTCAATAGACTCTTGAGAAGGGAACATGAATTGAAAATGGCGTCCTTCAATAATCCTTCCATAGACAATCCCAGACAGACCCCAATTGCATGGCATGGAGGTGAAAATGGCTCTCAGATTCTGCTTGCAAGGCATCAGAGGTCTGCCAATGAGACTGAACTGGTTATCAGCCACTGCCTGATCAAGCAAGGCCGAAGGAACAGCTATCGGTGGATCATGAAGAGCACGTCCTATGTTTTCCGCCATGACGAGAGGAATTGAAGAAAGAGTGGAAAGAGAGAGGAAATTGCAAGAAAATTGATGGGAATTTGGATCATACAGTAAAAGCACAAAATTCAATTGCGAAATTTTGATTTCAAATTTATAGAACTTACAAAGGTTATGTTGCAGTTGAAATTCATCACTCCAAATCGTGGGCTTCCAAGAAAGAAAAACTGACTGATGGCATCGTGTTTCCGAGAATTTCGACACCCAACAATCATGGATGACTGGCAGCGCCACCGGAAAAAGGAGACGAAGCCGAGATTTCATTAACCGGTTTTTAATCGTTAAAATCACCATTTTTATCGCCATATGAGATTGTATATTATAATAATCACATTGGCTTGGATCTAGACTCGTCAAAATTTATTTTTATGCTAAGCTTTTTCATATCTAAAGTTCTTGTATGATATTTCTTGGGTTCGAGAATTTTTTTTATTATAACGGGCTTAACGCATACTAATCGTTAATATGGGGTTTATTTGTGATGGCCCAACGTTGACGAAGATGAATTTAAGTAGATGAATTTAAGTTCCACGAACTATTTTTTATAAAGGATTTAAATATTATTAATAATCTAGATGTAATCCCATTTTACATATTTCAGCCCAACAAAATACAAATCTTATAATCTCTCGTAACAAAAAACAGATTTAACCTAGAAATTAGGGCCTAAATGCTCAGGCCCAAACTGAAGAAACTCTAATTTCAGAAAACTCTAAATAAGAACTTTAAAAAGAGCCGCCGGCGATAAAGCTGCGAACGCCGCCGATACGCCATCACCAGAGGACCGCCAACGAAAGCCAAACACCGGAAGAACAGGACCTCTTCCGATACTCGCAAAAAAAACAGAGAAAAAGAGTAGGAGGAGGAGAAGGATGAAAGCAAACCCCGACAGACTTCCGAAAAAAGGGCTTATGTTCCGGTGGAGAGGGAAGCTCCAAACTGCCGACTGACTGAAAAAGCATCATCCACCGGTGAACGCATCCCCATGCAACCATCGATGAAGTTCAACCAGCACCTAACCGTCGATCTGAAGCACTTCGCCTTGAGGTTCCCTTTTCCGAGTCTGGTCGACCTCCATACCGATTCGTTGTAGCACAGATCTGGCCAGAACACACCATCGAACGGCTGCTTCTCTTCTTCCTTGCTGGACGACAGATCTGTTGAGGGAGAAGTCAAAGAAGTTGTAAACCGGAGAGAGGAGTTTGGAATAGGCGAGTCCACCGGCCCTGGAATCGCTGACAGACTCGGGGGGTCGCGGTGCAAGAGACGCTGGTCGAGAGAAGTCCGATGAACTTGCCGCTTTCACCTTCTCTACCTGTCTTTCAGGACCATATCTAGATCTGGTAGAGAGAGCGAGTCGAGAGAAAAATAAAAGAGGAGAGAGAGAATTTCACAAATAGAATTTTTTTAAGTTTTAAGAACTTTGGTCGGAGAAAATGTAGGATTTCGGCCGATTTATATGTTGAATTTGAGTGTTGTACAATTTTATATCCATATTAATATTTATAAATATTGTATGAATTAATAAAATTGTGATTTTAACGTGTTATTAAACCGTTAACGCGTAATCAAATATATATAATTTATACACAAATTATTATAAATATGCTAATTTATACATTAATGTAATTTATACAAATTAATCATAAGTTAGAGAGCATATAAAATATAGTATACAATTTTTACCAAAACATATTAGCAATATTTTATATAAGCAATTTTATATATTATTAGTTTATTTTAATATCTTTAATATTTTATAAAGTAAGCATTAAATCCTTTCTTATGATTTCTATTATATTTTATATTTTAAAATTTTAAATACATTTGTGTTGAAAGTTGACAATAATATCTTTTCTACCTCATAGTTATATTTATTTAAAGCTAGGTGTATATCTATAAGTATTTCTTTGTTAAAATATTTACCAAAATATTTTTTATCTAATGAGTTTCACACTCAAAATAAGTTATAAATTTTCTTAAATGATAAAAATAATTAATGCAGTTTGTGAAAATGATTACCAAAACATGCACACTACAATATAAATATATATTCCTTATTATCTAAATATCACAAAATCACACATACATATTTACAATATTTATAGAAACTTGAAAATGATTGCAACTAGCTAGAGCTGAAAAGGCCTAAAAATATTAAGAAAATATGATATTATTAGAATATATTACTGTTTCATTAAATATTAAAGATATTACAAAATTAAATATATAAAATGACATTTGAAGCTCTAAAAATCTTAAGCTTAATATACATATGTAGTTTGCATATTTTGGTAACCATTTTACATCTTGCATTAGTTATTTCATTATTTAGAAAAATTTATTACTTATTTTGAATTCTAAAATCACTGGATAAATAATACACTGATTTTTTTAACAAATAAATACTTATAAGTATTTACCTAGCTTTAATTAAATATAGTTATGAGGTATTCGTGACAAACAAACGTTGTGAGGTATTCTATGATAGAAACAATATTTTTCAATTTTCACCATAAAGTAAACTTTCAATTTGATAACACAAAGTGTGTTTACGTATTTAAATGTTAAAAATATAAAATAATAGCACATAATGTAAGAAATTATCTAATGTTTACTTTATAAAATACTGTAGATATTAACAGTAATTTGTAATATACAAAATAAAATTTATATAATAAGGAGACTTGTATCAAATATTGCTAAGATGTTTAATAATATTGTATACTTGATTAGGTCTCGCGTGATACGCGGGTATAAGTAAATTATTTAGACTTAAATATGATAACCAATGTTATTATATATTTTAGTCGACGTTAAAATTAAAATTTAGTTATTATCAGTTATTTTGATCTATAGTTTTTTTTTTTTTTACAAAACCGTTAAAACTAACATCAACATATGTTGCGGTTTTTAGGTTTAAAAAAACATAGAAGTGTACATATATTTTTTCTCTTCAAATTTATATTATTAATCTTTTATATGTTATATATTTTAGTTATTTTAATCTTATAATTTATGTATAAAATTAATATATTTTTGTTATTATGTAGTTACCATTTAAAAATCAATAAATATTTCCTTTTGTTATTATTTTATTTAAAAAAAAATAACCATTACTTTAAAATACTACGTTGACACGTGTCATAATCTTAATTAACAATGACACATGTCACAATTTAGTTAATTATAATTCGCTTATGTGTCGCATCCACGTTAAACGCGTTCCGGTTTATATAATAAAATTATATATTTCATATACTTCGGGTGACAAAATTTTTTATTTCATATAGTTCTTAATCTATGATTAATATTTTTGTATTACGTTGATGTATAAATTATGACATTTGTGAAATTCATATATGAATTCGTCATATTTGATTAGGTGTTAATAGTTTAGTAACAATTCAATGTATGAATTAGCACAATTGTATTAATTCGTATATGAATTGTCTGTATATATTACTTCAGATTTAAAATTGCACGACTTTCAAATTTATGTATGAATGCGATATATTAAAACTGTTGATATATGAATTAGCCGAAACCCCGAGAAAACGTAGTAGAGCTATCTCTAATGATAGTTTTCATTTTTTATTTTCAAAATACATTTTCTTGGGTCGCCTTTTCAAACGGAGTGTGACGCGGTCATCTCTCGGTGGTGGTGCAGGGACCGCAACCGCCGAAGGTGACGTTAAACAAGTCCGGTTGGGAGGTGGCTCGTCCCCTGGAACCTCCGGAAACCTACCCATTTTTCTCTTTCTCCAGTGTGACATATAAAAATCCGATCAATATCTTCTTTCCGTTCAAAACCAAATCTGAAGTGGATGGCTTCGAAGATCCTTTGTTTGCTGTCTCAGAACCGTCGTCGGATCGCCGGTGAGTCATTTTCCGGCGAGTTCGCAGTTTTTCATCGGCGACGGCGGATCTTGCTAGGTTCTCTAGTTTAAGATCTAGGGTTTTCAAAATAGATTTGGGCTCGGACCTGTTTTTTGTTTTGTAAAACCCAATCTGAATTGGGAATTGAGTTGAGTATACTTAGCTGTTTAATTAATGGGATGAAAAGTTTGTAATAGACCTATATTTGGTTCTAATAAATAAAACCTTTAACAAAAACATATATATATATACATTTTCTCCGGACAAAAAAAAAGAACAATGCCTTCTCCAATTTACTTTATAATCTTGTAATATTGTAAATATATATATATATATATAAATATATATATATATATATGTTTTTAAATTTACTAAAAGTTGTTACTTAGACATTTTATTTGTTTATACTAATTTTTCCTGTGATTAAACACAAAACGAACTTGTTTTTGGAAGATCGTAGATCAGCCAACGCTTGTTATTAACACTTTAAAACAAGAAAATACACAATTTTAACACACAGATGCACAAAAACAACATATGGTACAATACAAACTAAACAAGCGACCAAATACCAAACTAAGGTTGATAAAATAGTTTATGATGTGAATTATTGTTCACTTTGCACCCTTTTTAACTGCAGCTTTAGTCACCTTGGCACCACTTGGATCCTTCTTGTCAACACTCTTGATCACACCAACCGCAACTGTCTGCCTCATGTCCCTAACCGCAAACCGACCAAGCGGTGGGTACTCAGAGAAAGTCTCCACTACCATTGGCTTAGTTGGTGTCATCTTCACCATACCTGCATCACCATTCTTCAAGAACTTGGGCTCCTTTTCAAGCTCCTTACCAGAACGCCTATCAATCTTTGTCAAAATCTCTGAGAATTTGACTGCAATGTGAGATGTGTGACAGTCTAGAACAGGGGCGTAGCCATTACCAATCTGACCAGGATGGTTCATGATGATGACTTGGGAGGTGAAGTTAGCTGCTCCTTTTGCAGGGTCATCTTTAGAGTTGGATGCAACGTAACCACGCTTCAAATCCTTAACAGCAACATTCTTCACATTGAACCCAACATTGTCACCAGGCAGAGCCTCCACAAGAGACTCATGGTGCATCTCAACTGACTTGACCTCAGTGGTTAGTCCAGTAGGAGCAAATGTAATAATCATACCGGGCTTGATCATACCAGTCTCAACACGACCTACAGGCACCGTTCCGATACCACCGATCTTGTATACATCTTGGAGTGGCAGACGGAGGGGCTTGTCTGATGGTCTTTTGGGCTCGTGGATCTGGTCAAGAGCCTCAAGAAGGGTCGGTCCCTTGTACCAGTCAAGGTTGGTAGATCTCTCGATCATGTTGTCACCTTCAAACCCAGAGATGGGAACAAATGGGATTTTCTCAGGGTTGTACCCAACTTTCTTCATGTAAGAAGACACCTCCTTAACAATTTCATCATATCTTGACTTCGAGTACTTAGGGGTTGTAGCATCCATCTACAAAACAACATAAACCAAACAAGATAATGAAGACTAGACAGTAACCAGAACAAGTAATAATCATATAACACCTACCTTGTTACAGCAACAGATCATCTGCCTAACACCAAGGGTGAATGCAAGTAAAGCGTGCTCACGAGTCTGACCGTCCTTGGAGATACCAGCCTCAAAACCACCAGTGGTTGAATCAATGATGAGCACTGCACAATCAGCTTGTGAAGTACCTGTGATCATGTTCTTGATAAAGTCACGGTGACCAGGAGCATCAATCACGGTACAGTAGTACTTTGTGGTCTCAAACTTCCACAGAGCAATGTCAATGGTGATACCACGCTCTCTCTCTGCCTTAAGCTTGTCCAAAACCCAAGCGTATTTGAAGGACCTCTTGTTCATCTCAGCAGCTTCCTTCTCAAACCTCTCAATAACACGCTTGTCAATACCTCCCAATTTGTAGATCAAGTGTCCAGTTGTAGTCGATTTTCCAGAATCAACATGGCCAATGACCACAATATTGATGTGAAACTTCTCTTTACCCATAGCTACTTCTTCAAAACAATCTGCAAAGAATCATAACATATTGAAGAAATCCAAAAACAGTAAATATGAAGTTGAAATTTCAGATTAATTCAATGTTTAGAAGCAGCTATCATAGTCAAACCAATTTCTACTACAAATCGAGAAGCTGAGTCACTTCAGAAAATCAACTATAACAAACAATCCCAGAGTTTCCATGTCCTGACTAATTCACTACACAAATCGCATATGTAATTGACCAAGAAATTCAAGTACGTTCACTCAGAGTCAACATCGAATCAGCTAGAATTCAAAAATCATATTGATTGAACTGTAAAATATGGATCTCTTCAAAAATAAAAGTTTAAACAATCAATAAACCGCGAGATCAAAGATTTTAAGCTATCTAAACAACAAATATTATAAAATCTAAAAATATGTAGATGTACACAAGAATCAAAACTGAATGAATTGAGTAAGAAACACATACGAGAAGAAATCAAAAGTGTTTTCAACGAAGATCGAAAGAAGATGAACAAAAACAGATCGTAAAAGCACGTTTACCTCAGAGTATGACTATTCGAAGAACGAAGATTGTGCAGAAGAAAGTAGGCATACGAGTATATTGTATTATTTATAGTGGTTAGGTTTATGTGATATTATTTTTAAAATGACTACATTATTTTTAATGTGCAACAATACAAGTGTGACGCATTATATATCAAGAAAAAACGAAAACCCCTTTGAAAAGGGCTCGTTAATAATGCAGAAACACAATTAATACTTATGAAACCAAAGTAGAGCCAAAAACAGCTTCTCCATTCTCATGACACAACAAACAAAAAAACAAGTTTGCTTCTTTTCTTCTTATTGAGAGCTTAACCAAATTTGCTTAATCATTCTTTCACTTAGCCTGAGGATGTGAAGCTATAAAACCAACCGCTAGATCAATTGACTGAATCTTGTCAGCTTCAGTGTCAGGGATCTCAAACCCAAATTCTTCCTCCAACGCCATCACAACTTCTACACTGTCCAAACTGTCCAACCCTAAATCATTTTGGAAATGGGCTTTTGGTGTTACCTGCAACACACAATGTATACAAATTTATTAGCTCACTACAAGGCACTTATCAACTCATTCCATCAGACCAAAGCCTCTAAGGGTGTAAGTTAAGCATAATAATGATCACTCCGCTAACTTCTTTAACGCTTCGAGATTGTGATGCTGATACTCATCTTAATCAAAGCTATCACTAGTACCAGCCATGGAGATGAAATTGATTCTAATGCATCTGAAATTGGCATATACATTGCAACTTAGCCCAACTGAATGTAATTCTCCAATTGTTAGCAATGTAACTACTTAAATAGACTTTGGTATATACATTATCAGTTTTGGTACTTGTCTTCATCTAACCATATCCAAATTAGATTAATTTTCCCAGAACATAGCAGAATCACCAAAATTTAGGATTTAATCGCATAAATGAAACTAGGAAATGAAGGAAAAAACCTTAGAGGGATCGACTTTAGGGAAGTTTTTGACGACAGAAAGAACGCGATCTGTGACCTCAGATTTGTCAAGAAAGGAGCCTCTTACTTCCTCGGAGAATCGACGAAAAAGAACGCTGAAAGGGAGTGCATATTCTCCACCGACAGTTTTAGGGTTTATGAGTGATGGATTGATGTTGACTCTAAGGTATCGAAGCAGAGCACCTCTCGCCGCCATCGCTGTAACTGTCAAAATCCAGATCAGTGACTAGAAACAGAGATTAAAATCAATCTTGATTTAGGAATACGCAAATCTCACGATCATTAAATTTGGATAAAATCAGTAAATGATAAGGCATAGATTTTGGATAAATAGCATCAAATCTAAAAGACATGAAGAAGAATCAAATCTATAGGAATTGAGTAACAAACATAAGAGAAGAAATGTTTGAACGAAGATCGAAAGAAGATGAAGAATACCTCAGCCTCGGAGTATTCGCAGAAAGAAGATAGTGCGGCGACTAAGGAAAGATGTAGGGCATACGAGTATATTTATAGCGCGGCTATTGAAGATGAAAAATCACTCGAGACATTTTTTTTTTAAACGTCAAATAATTTATACATAGATCATTGTTTACAAGCGAAAATAAATTCGGGTTTTAGTGTATACCAATGTATAACCCTATACAACTCGATAAAGAATATTTTGCTAAATAATCAGCACAAACATTATGACTACGTGAACGAAATTAAACTGAAATAGCTGAGAATAAGCTAGACCAATACTTGAAGCTTCTGAAATAGTTAGATCTATAATACAAAAATTATCCCCTTTAAAGATTACTTGGTTATAACGTAGTGCGTATACACACTGTATAGCCCAAAGTAGTGAAGTGAGCTCAACTTCTTCAATCGAGTGACGACCAGCATATTATTGATAGCCATAATGAAGTACCCAACCACAATCATCTCTTAAAATTCATCTAATACCTGATACCATACTACCTAGACAGTGGGATGTATCAAAATTACATTTGATCCATTGACGTGGTGAAGGAACCCAAGGAGACGAATGTGCGGAAACATATGTGTGTACGGATGTTGGTATTAAAGATGGAGTACCATTAATTTGCGTCCACTCATTTGTGTCCCGAGTTATCCACGAGCAAAGATTTGGTACCGAGACAGTAGAGTGAAAATAGACCAATGTGTTTTGTGACTTCCACAGATGCCAGAGCGCCCAAAAACACAACAATTGGACTCCATGGGAAAGATTTGAAGTTACTCCCATACTAATAAGCACCGTAATCTTGTCATTAAATTGCGTATGAGTGTGAAGAGATTGGAGATTGAAACCCAAGAAACGCAAAACTTGGACCGCATACGGACATGTGAAAAATAAATGATCATTGGTTTCATCCTCTAGACAGCATCGAGGGCATTGGCGATGATTGACCACATGGCGACAATACAGATTATCAAAAGATGGTAAAATATTCAAAGTAAGACGCCACAAAAAATGTTGTAGCTTCGGAACAATCGAGAGTTTCCAAATGTTTGTAGCTAAACCTGGTTGATTATATAGTGGTGGTGGCGCATCCATAGCGCCGATTGATAGGCGAGATCCTAAGCGGTACCCCGAGCGGACGGTGTAGGAACCATGTGGTGTGTACTGCCAAAGATAACGATCCAACTAAGGGATGTCTAGAATATAACTTTTCTGGATTAAAGCATGGTCACTTTCATGAACATGTGTTGATAACTCTTATTCCTTCCACGTCTTTGTCGCCTTATCAGTTAACCGGGAAACTGGAATTGATGAGCTAGCGGGTGACGTCGGTATTGCTGGTCTAGGTGGGTCCACCGGTAGCCATGGTTCATAACCTAGCTGAATAGATTCACCATTTCCCAAATCTGCTCTAAGACCGCGTTTGAGCAATTCTTGACCATGACATATCGATTGCCATCCAAAAGATGATCGAACGCCAATGCGCGCATTTAAAAAACCCCATCTTTAAAATAGCGAGCACGTAATAGTCTAGTTAAAAGACACGCCGGCCGAGTTAAAATTTTCCAAGCCTAGCTACCCAATAAGGATTGGTTAAAGAGACTTAAGTTCCGGAAATTCAAGTCCCCCCCCAATGATTTGGGATATTGGAGTCGTTGCCACGATAACCATGACATGCATTTGTGGTCTGAGGTCCCGCCCCACCAAAACTTCGACATAATCGAGTCTAAGTCCTTACATATTGCGTTTGGTAGCTGAAAACAAGTCATGGAATAGACAGGCATAGCCATAGCTACACTTTTCAGAAGAATCTCGCGTCCAGCTGGAGATAAGTATCGATTCTGCCAACCTCAAACACGCTTATGTACTCTATCAATAATATACGAGAAAAGCTCTGTTTTCTTGCAATCAAATTGTTCGGGCAGACCCAAATAACGTCTTATTCCTCCCACTTTATGTATTCCAAGGATGTGCTGAATACTTGTTCTTGTGTGATTATAGACTTTAGCTCCGAAACAAATTGTAGACTTATCAAAATTGATTAGTTGACCCGAAACTTGTTCATAGAGTTAAAGAATGTCTCTCAACTTGCGGGCATTAGCATGATCCTCTTTAACAAAGAAAAGAGAATCACCAGTAAAGAAAAGGTGATTGATAGTAGGGGCACGTGGACAAATCTTGATGCCAGAGATCTCTCCTGCTGAAGCAGCAGAAGTCAACATAGAGCTTAAAGCATCAACACAGAGAATATATAGATAAGGCGAAAGAGGATCCCCCTGCCGCAACCTACGTTGTGCTTGAAAATTACCATATGGACTACCATTAATCAAAATCGAAAAGCTAACAGTAGTAACACATTGCATAATCCAGCTTATTCATTTAACTGGAATTCTTTCTTCTGTAACACTACCTCTAAAAAAGTCCATTCAAGTTGATCAGAAGCTTTACTTATATCAGTATTTACTCCCATAAAATGAGTGGAAATAGCTCGATTTGTTCGGAGACAGTGAAACAATTCATGTGCAAGAAACACATTATCAGTGATAGATCTACCCGGGATAAATGTTGCTTGGGAATCACTAACCAAATGTGGCAAATGTAATTTCAATCTGTTGACAAGGATTTTTGACACCACTTTGTATAGGACATTACAGAGACTGATAGGGCGGAAGTCGTTCATCGTCAAAGGTAAATCGACCTTTGGGATTAGACAAAGGTATGTATGATTCCAATGGGTGGGTAGTATATTTGAAGTGAAGAAACTTTGGATTTCGGCTATTATTTTCGGCCCCACATATCCCAATGTTGTTGAAAAAACCGAGCAGTGAACCCATCTGGTCCCGGTGCTTTGGTCGGGCTAATAGAAAATAAGGCATCCTTAATTTCAGCAGCTTCCACCGGTATTGTCAAATTTTGATTCATGTCTTGGGTAACAACCGGTGGCATAAGATTTGTAAGAGTGTGGACATTTGAAACCACATTGCTAGTAAAAAGTGCCCAAAAATAACCTTCCGCCAAATTTGCTATCCGTCATTTGTAAGGTTAAAATACGGTTCTTCGCGCGCCGATTTCGAGTAATGGCGTGAAAGAACTTAGTGTTTGAATCACCAGTTTTTAACCATTGATTTCGACTTTTTAAGTGCCAATATTCCTCCTCTCGACGACAGGCTTGATGTAACTCCCGTTGAAGGGAATGAATATGGTTCGTTGAAATAGCGTTATCACGTAGAGCGGTATCGATAGTATTATGGAGCGTAGATATTTGAAGTTGAGAGTTTTGATTATGTATAATCCGCCATTAAGCTATGGACCAACGACAATTGGCAACGCGAGTCATGACTGGAGACGAGTGAGGCCCATGGGTCCAACCACGCACAATCGATTCATAAAACCCATCCATTTGTTCAAAGCGACCATCATAGTGAAACCTTTTAAAACCGACATCAACATGAGTACGTATGCTAAGTATTGCCAGCCGATGATCCGATTCCACCATATCTAAATATGTGATGAAAGATGTCGGGTACGTCGATAACCATTCCTTATTACTAAAAGCCCTATCAATCCAACTTTCAACTGTAAATGACCGCCGCTTTCCCGCCCAAGTCATGTTATTTCCAGAAAAAGGTAAGTCCTTCAACCCATAAATGCGAACCATGTTCTGAAAAGCTATCAATTGCCAAGGTTCACGAGTTCGACCACCCCGAGTTTCAGATGGTGATAAAATTTCATTAAAATCACCATTTAATAACCATGGACCATCACGATTGATAGCAATTCGTTGTAGTCTTTCCCATAAGATATGGCGAAACTGTCGATTTGGATGACCATAGACAAATGAGTAGTAAAAAGAACTTCCATTAAATGAAACCTTACAATTGAGCAAACGAGAATCCATGGAAATAACTGAAACCTTTACATGAGACTTGTGAAATAAAGCTAAACCCCCCCTTCCTAACGGCGAAACACAAAAAACTGAATCAAAATGAAGTCTTGAAGCCAAATCTCGCACCACATCATATGGATTCTTTGTTTCCACCAAAAAGAGTATATCCAAAGAATAACGCTTGGTTAGACTTTTGAGGCGTCGAAATACCGTGGACTTTTTAAAACCACGCCAGTTCCAAAAGGCCGTATTCATGGCCCCTCCGGTGGAGATGGGTCCACTAAGCCCTTATCATTAGGAGATGTGGGTTCTTGTTTAATTCCATGAGTTGATAGAGATAGGCCTGATTCCATCACATTAGAGGCCCAATACCATGACCTAATAACATCAATGGTCATCCAGCGTTTCCTCTGTATCAGCGCATCACAGTCTTCATCATTGTTGGTCTGATGGATTTCCGTCGTACCGCCGAAACTACTAGAAGCATGGTGAGTCAGAAATGGGGGAGGAGAAGCTTCGAATCGGCGCTTCTTATTCATCAGAGGTAGAGAAACCAGTGGTGATTGAAGTACCGGAGACGCTGGTGGCGGATTATCCGCGACTGGAATTAAAGCAGGGACATCAGACACAGGCTCCTCCGGATCTTCATCATCTTCGTCATCCGGGTCCCCTCCATCAGAAGGTGGGTCGGGAGTTGGATCTTCCTCGTCGGCAGAACACTCAACCTGGTCTCGAGTGAGAGATCCACACAAGTTACAAAATTTCTTCAACTTTTCATAGAAAAGCTTCAACACAACAGCATCTGCCCCAAAGTAAAAGAATCTCTGGAATTTCAAAGGATTAGCGAAAGAACAGAGAAGCTTGATGCGAACTACACTTGTGGCTTGGCCACCATCGTGAAATCGGTTGCAAGGTAATGTCCTAGAATTTGACCGATCCTAATTACCATCTCCTCATTGAGAAATTGCATAGGAATACCAGTAATCTTAACCCAAAATGGTATTTGTTGTATTTCTTCATCAGATTGATCCGGAGTCCATTTATGTGTCGAGATCATCCAATCGTTAAACGCCCAAGGACCGCGGTGTATCACACCATCAAGAGAATCCTCATTTGGAAACAGAAATTGCAACTTAGAGTTGTCAATTAATCGGCCAGAGATAAAATCTCCAACTCCCCAGATCCGAGGCAGAGCAATTAACATTGCCCTTATGTTCTGTTTGCGAAGATTGGTGGGCATGACCACTAGAGAATGTTGAGTAAGAGCAAGGGCTTGATTGAAATCATAAAAATTAATGTGGATTGCATCATCTTCAAGACCAATGGTAAGACTCTGCATTTTAGCAATTAATTTTTCTGGCATACTTTTCACCAAATGATAATCTGGAAAAAAAGGCACTAGAAGAAAACTGCAGATCTTAAATAGAAATGACTTAGAAGAAGTTAGGATGAGAGATGAATCAATTCCACAAGAAAAGCAGAGAGTAACCGGCGTAAACCGCCGGCAGGTACACCAAAGATGTCGAAGAAGAAAGCGAAGAAACTGTAGGTGTCGGTTCATCGAAGAGAGAGAATATTAATGCCAGTATTTTTTACTTGTGCGACCTTTTCTTATGAAGTTTTTCTTCTGATACCGAGTAATTTTTTATTATAATTTGTTTTTGTTACTCGAGACATCTAATCTTTTTTTTCTTAGCTAAACAAATTTTATTATAGCAAATTTTATTTTCGCCAGAAATATATATGACTATGAAAAAAATAATAAAAAAACAATTACACTATGATGCATATAATTATAAATTTTTACACAAAAGTGGACATTTTACTTTGTTGGACTTTCAATTACATCAATTACTATTTAGCCTTTAAAAGGAAAAAAGAAAAAGGTGATTAGTAAGTTTGTGATTTTTAGGACTTTTGCATTAGAATTTCCATATGCACGCATTTTGGAGATTTTTCAAGACTTTCAGGAGTTTTCGGGAAGGATTTGTGAGATTTCCGAGAAGCATCACTTAGCATGGAATGGACTGGATATACCTCAGGACCAATGCCAGATCGATCTGACACTAACCTGGATCGATCCCAGCACATACCTGGATCGATCTCAGGCACTCCTGCATTAAGTTCAGATCGATCCCAACACCAAGCTCCTGGATCGATCATGTACTCTATCCAGATCGATCTCAGATCGATCCCATCTCAGCATGGATCGATCTCCACCTTTACCTGGATCGATCTCTCCCTATCTCTCTTTCAAAGAAATTTGTGAATTCTCAAACGAAGCTAACGAAGTACAAGAAACATAAGTTGATCTAAGCATGGATCTATCACAACCTCAAGGCAGGATCAATCTCACACTCAAACTGGATCGATCCCACACTTGTTTGGATCGATCTCAGGTACTCAATGCCTGGATCGATCCCACTTTCAGACACTTCTCAGGATGGATCGATCTCGATCCTTACTTCCAAGCTCTCAACACTTCGAATCGATCACACACAGGCCCAAGCTCCGACCCGACCAACTCAAATCCGGATAGCACCTGAACCAAGGCCCAAGATCCAAGACAACGATTAGCTTTTTGTCTTTAGTGTGAATTAGGGCTTTTCTCTGAACACTATAAAAGCCCTAATTCTCCTCCATTTTTAACAAGCTTAGTTTTCTTTCCTTTTTAAGTTTTAGTCTTAGGTTTTTATTTTTTTTTGTTGTTCTTCATGTTCTTGGTGTAAAAACCAGATTTCTTACAAGTTTTAACTTAATCTACTGTCTTCCTTTACTTTCTTGCTTAGCTTTAGGTTGTTGTTTAGTTGGTGCATCTCTATTTTTGTTTTTAGTTTTAATCTCCTGTTTTAAGTTTGTTCTTCATCTCTGTTTTACTATTTCATTAATGTTCTTAGTTTCTGGGTTTGTGTTCTTGCTGTTCTTCATATGTTCAAACTTAGATCTGCATGTTTAGCCTTAAGGTTATGATTCTGTTTTCTCTGCTTCTACTCCCATGAGTAGTGAGTAGTCCACTAAGTTCCTGAGGATGGGGTAGACTAGGGTTGATGTTCTGGGTTCACCTTAGTACCTAAGTTGTTTGTTCTGAAATCCCTTATATTTCACCTACTCGTAATGCTGATTGTATTTCATTCGGGGAAGGACTGAAAACCCGCCTTTAGGCTCTTCAACACCGGAAGTTGATTCATTGAAGGTGTCTAGAACTAGGTGATTTCAGAGATTCGTTTCCCCTTCTAAGGGATTAGTCGTTTGGGAAACTTATTTACTATAGTAGTTTGTCGTTCATGCCTGCTTAGTAGTTACTGTCTATGATGGCAGTTGAGTCTGTGAGTGCTTTGCTTGAAATTTATTGCCAAGGGATTGAAATTGCTTGCTTATGGTTCTACTGTCTAGGGGTTAGCTCATTGTGTGAGGTATGTTAGGTACTTAGGTAGTTCAAGATGGATCCTTAGTCAATTACCCTTATCCTCAGGAACTGCTTCACATTGCTTATAGCTTTCACCCTCTTTGCTTTTACTCTGTTTTTACATCTTAGTCTTTTATGCTTCTTTTTATCTTTATGCATTTTATGTTCATTGCACTTAGGACCTTTTAGCAAAACCACGCCTTTTAATACCTAGCTTGACTTTAAAGCTTCCATTGCATTCCAGATTGATTAGTACACTCCCAATTGGATTGACAACCCATCTATACTACAATGATGGGTAATTGATACCCCAATTAAGACCTGAAAAATCCTACTATCAAGTTTATGTACAACGTCGTATATCATGCCACATGTATATAGTGTCGCATACTCAATGGTGTGTACATGTTGTTTTTTTACATCATGCTAATGATTAGATGTACACAACGATAATGTAGTTGTACACAATGATAATACAGTCGTACACAATGATACTGCAGTCTATGTATAATGTCGTGTACAGTGGACATATAAATATTAGATGTACACAATGATGATGTTGTCTATGTACAACGTCGTGTATCATGCAACATGTACATAGCATCACGTACACAGTGATGTGTACATGATGCTTGTGTATATCATGCTAGTGATTATATGTAAACGTTTAATCATTAGCACGATGTACACAATGCTTGTGTACATAACATTATGTACGTAATAATGTACACATGTTGCATGATACGCGAGGTTGTACACAAGAATTCTTGCAAAGAGATAATCCAATTTTGAATACACTCGATATACGAGTAGTTAGGCATACGATTGGTGACATAATACAATCGCTGACAGAGTATATGGGGGGGGGTTCGGTCTTTCATCTGCCAAGAGATGCGGCATACGATTGGTGACAGAACCAAAAAAATGTTTGGGAAAATAATTGAATCCTAGGTGAATAACCACATCCAGGTGTTAGTAATTTCCCAATAATACACCCTGACTTACTTGTTGTGGACGTGTTACAAGGAGACGAAATGACATAGAGGACACCGTTTCTCCGTCAATTATTTCCCTCTTTGCTTATTCCGAGGATGTTGAGTATCAGACCTTCACGACAAGCAGAAGATGGGTTTTGCTGGCATTTCAAAAAGTCTGGGGTGTATACGGTTAAATCGGGGCACGAAAGACTCGCGTTTCACCTAGATGAGGAAACAACTTTTTTCGCTCAACTCCCTTCGGTAAAACCCCTTAATGAAAGGGTATTGATAGGTCTAGAATTTAATCTTATAACTATACAGTAGAGAACATATCACTATAGCACAATAAATGGTCGAATCCGCAGAGACCAAACAACACAACTTTTAGTTTTAGTATAAATCAAGCTAAGACATAATAAAAATATTGATGTAACTGAATCAAAGCAAATAACGGTAATTAAAAGCAAAGTAAATCAAATATTAAAAAGCGTTAGGCAATAGGCAATCCATGCAAGGATTTTCTTTGAAAATAGTTCTCAACTGAAAATAATTATCAACTCAAAAGACAAAAACTACACTAATCTCCTCCCGAAGTATTAAATCCCTATCTTCAAATTACTAAAGACAAACTCCTGTCGTATTTCAATAATTCAGACATGCATTATAATTCAGATTCGATAAGTTCATAAACCCTTAAGACAATACTCCCGCAAGCAAAGATTTACTCATCCAAATTAGGTCAGATCTCTAAACCAAATCCCTTTGTATTTATTAATCTATGTTAAATGAACTAGTTAGCTACTCTAATTCATGTATTAAGATCAAATTTAGACTGAGAACCTAACAAGTTCAATCACTTTATGAATAACCTTAACAATCAAACATGATTTTCCTGGGAAAACCAAAAACCTAACTATGGAACTACTCAAATATTTACAAGCAAACACAAATCAACATCAATTAAGAACACATGATCAATAAAATAAAATCAGATATTATTAAGCAAATCAGAGTTGAAAATTCTTCTCCAAATACAGGGTTCAGATCCGTATTTACCTAAACTAAAATTGTAAAAGCGTAACCGAGCTACAATGCTATTATAGTTAAAAATATAAAATAAGAAATTAGCAAAACTAGATAGGCTTGAGGACACATGTGCAAAATAATGGAAATTCTCCAAATTTCTCGCTGGAAGCTGGACTGATCGGCTTGGGTACTCCGGGCCGGTCTGGACCAATCGGTCTGGTTGCTCCTGATTTTTCTAGAGAGTTTGGACCGATCGTTCTGGATTTTACCGATTGGTCTACCTTGCATAGGCTTCTTCTGCGAGCCAGCTTGACCTGTTTTCAGTAAAATTGCCATAACTCTTGATTGCACCAATGGATTGATTTCAAACCACTTCCATATGAAAGCTAACTCACGTGGCTATCTTGTGTCAAATTTTGGCTTCATCCATCGGTAGAAATATCCTCAAACGTTGGAAAACTTCTAATCTTTCTGCAGGATTCCGCATCTGAATATGCCAATTTTGCATCCAAACATCCCGAACACGTAAAAACCAGTAAAATATACCAATTTTGCAGAGAAAATCCCAGATAACATTGAAAACCAAGCATAAATTCTTACTATAAAGCGTTAAAACCGAGTAATATCAATTATGGAAGTTGCAAGCACCCCTAAAGCTAAGAAACTTCCTATACATATTATTTGAAGTGCGATCACACTTAATGAACAGCTCGCAAAATGTAATTTACATGCCCCCCCAACACTTTAAACTTGGGTGCTATCATTAATTTCTTCTCATCAGGGGGTCTTCCCATCTTCAACTCTTTTAGAAAACATTCAATATCTTTACTCACATGGACAATCCTTATCAGACGATTTTGTGGCTACCAAGGAGTATCTATGGATACTATAGTATATTTGGAACGCGCCAAATGACAGGATTTTCAATGAAAAAAATGTGGTACCCTATATATTTTGGACATCGCATCCAAATAGGCCTCTCATTGGTTATATGCGCATACTAGTGATATCTCGGTTACCTTTATAAACCACGAGGGTCTTCAACTACCTCATCCAATTAGAAACCATCCATAATGGGGGCATGCTTTGTGGACAGTGCCTGGAAAGAGGATGTTTCCACCAGTGGAGTCGTATGGATTCTCAAAGACTAAACGGGCTCCATAGAGGAAACTCGACACTACATATAGAGTTGCTAAGTCTCATGTGGGCTATGCAAAATCTATACAAAATGGGAAGAACATATGAAATATTTTACATAAATTCCAAAAAGGTGATGTCAATGATTTCACAACCATCAGAATGGCCGGCTTTTCGAACAAAACTACAAGATGTGGTATTTTTCCGAAGACGTTATCCGAAGGTTAAAATCCTTAATTGCTTGAGGATTCATAACAATCACACATATTTTCTCGCTCGTACCACAAGGCAATGTAAAAAAAAACAATATATAACTCATATCTCTTCTCTATCCTCACTCTCTCATAAGCTTATCTCTCTTCTTTTTGTTTTTGTTTTATTAGATTAGGAAATTCTACCCGTTAATTTTTTTTGCAAATAAAATCATATAAATTAAAACATAAGAACACAAAATGTTATCTACAAAATTTTTTTTCCTATATTTAATACGATTAAATTTTTTTAAGTGGGCTTATATTTTTAAATATTGTTCAAACATGCAGACTAGTCGGCCGAATAAGCGCCGACGAGTCGGTGGGAAGTGGTGAGCCGACAGGATTTTGTTCTACGCGGAGAAAAAATCATCCAAGAAAAATTTATCGAGAAATTAGCATTTTTTGTTTTGTTGAAAACCCGTAAATCATTGTTAGATTTATGTTATTATGGTAGAGTTACGAAAAATGATATAAAAATGGTAAAATCAGTTGTGCGATTAGGGTTTTTGAAGGATGAAGATAACCAGTGGGTAATGACTTTCTACCCTTCATCGAAGTTGAAATTTAAAATACACATTCTCATAATCGAACCCGCGTTTCCGAGTGACATAACGAACTAGCTCTGCCACTATGCTATCAGAAGTTTATGCATTTTACTACAATTTTGGAGGTATTTAATCTTTATAACTATAAAAGAAGAAATATACTCTAACGTCCAGCCCTTGATTAATTCCCGCTTTATCCGGCTAGGCGCTAGTCCATCCCCGACTAACGCCTAGCGCATTTTGAACATTTTTTATAAAATTAGTTAATAATGAATAATGATTAGTGAAATATAAACCCAAATATAAACTCTAAACTCAAAATACAAAGACTAAACCCCTAAATATAAGCCATAAATTCTAAAATATAAATCACAAAATGTAAACCATAAACCCCAAAACANTCAAATATAAACCCTAAACCCCAAAACATAAACCCTAAACCCAAAATAAAACCTTAAACCCAAAATATAAACACTAAACCCACATATATAAACCATAAATCGCAAAATATAAACCATAAAATCCAAACTATAAACACTAAACCCCTAAATATAAATACTTAACCCCAAATATAAACCTAAACCTAAAACAAAAAAAATTTATACTACAATAAAGATAATAGTCTGATTACCAAAAATAATAGTCAAACTACCAATAACATATGTGGACTAATTAATAAAGTGAACATATGGTAACTTAGGTGGAAATTTCATTGTTATAGGTGTATATACGAATATATTGTATATTGTCGGTGGAGAGAAACTTGAATCTTACAAATAGGTGTTAGATTGTTAATTGTAGAATGTATAGCTATTATCCAATGAAAATTACTCTTGGTGTAATATATTTATGGTTTTAGAAAAGAAAATCATACCAAAATTATAAATTGATTAATCTTTTGCTCAATACTAGAATTTGAGATCTCAGTTTCAATTTTTTTTTGTCGGAGGCGGCGCTGGCTTTCTAGCCAGTGGTCGCCTCTCCTTCTGTCATCGTTTTGTTTGTTGTTGTTCAACGGTGGTGCTCTCCCTATCCCAACTTTCTTCTTCTTTGCTTCGTTTTTGCTCTGGGGTTGAGCTTTGTCTCAGTTGCGAGTGGCTCTTGAGATCTTTGTTCTACATGCGCTTGTTGACTGGTCTTGGTCAGATTCGCCTTCGTGGTTCGTCGGTTGGTGTATCCGGCGTAGGTTTTCCCAAATTTTTTGGTAGCTTTTGCCTTCTCCCTTCAGTAGAGGTGATTCAGCGTCGATTGGGGTTGGTTTTGGTATAGTTCAGCTGTGTGGTCTCCAATCTAGTAAGTTTCACTCATTGTTTCTCTGGTTTTGGCTTGGCTTGTGCTCCTCTTTGGTAATGATTTATGTAGATAATCGAGTCTTAGTTCGTTCTTCTCCTTAATGGGCATGTGGTTTCGGCGTTGGAGAGTCAATGTCCTTTGGTTCGATTTTCCCCGTTGCGGTTATCCTCAGGGTTTAGGAGTAGCTTTCACTTTTGACGGTTTGTTCTGGGGAGTGAAGCTCGGTTCCAGTTAATCGGTCTTGCGCGTTTGGTTTAGTCTTAGAAGGTTGTAGTTTCTTGCTCTGAAAAGTGGTCGGTTGTACTCGCTGGTGTGTCTGGTTTGGCTAGATTTGGGCTCTTCCTTAAGTCGTCGTCTCGTTCTCCTCGAAGCGTGGACTTTCCAGGGTTGAGTCATCTTCGCTCTTTGCTTCTATGGTTTGGATCTGGCTGAGATCCGTTGCTTTGAGTTGAATTATTTTTAAAATGTTTTTGGTCAGTGTTGATTTCGTCATGTCGAAAAATCGGTGGATTCTGGTGTCGCACTAGATTCTTTTTTCCGTTTTGCTTCCGCTGTTTTATTTCAAAAGGTAGATATAATCTATTATAAAAAGAGTTTTTGCGTCTTAGTGTTCTGGTTCATGCGTAGCTCTACACTTTATCCAAACTTTGCTCTTTTATTATTTAGGTTTGATTTACCTGTTTTTCTTGGATGTAAACCTTTCATGTAGGTTTGAACGGTTTATTGGTGTAAAATTTATTTTGTTCTTGTTTTAAAATCTGCATCTTTTGGTCTTCATCTGTCTCTTTTGGCCTTTGATTCAAGAGAATTGCTATATTATGCTGGTTTTTTTTCTTTTTGTGTGTGTTATATGTTTGACCCGCTTTTAGTATTTGTATGTGTAATCGGTCAATTTCAAAAAGAGAATTATTTGTGATGGATCTTATTACTATATAAATATTTTCACGCGTAAATTAGTTATTATTAATTAGGCGATTTAAAAGCCTTTACTGTTTATGAATTCGATTTTCTAACAAAAAAATTACTTGCATATTATCTTCAAATTTTTTTTGAAAAAAACATCACATCACACCAAAAAAAGAAGAAACAGATCTCTTTTTATAATATTCCGTTCCATGGCACTCAAATCGATTCACTCCAAACATGGAAAAAACCAGAATTTATATTTTTAAAAAATTAAAAAAATAAGGAGGCTACCGAAGAAAGGTAGATCTTGATATTAAATCGCAAATTAAAACAACAAAAAATCATCAATCCAAGTCGGAAAAAAGATCGATAGATAAATTGACTTTCAATAGGTGAAATCGAATACCGATCGATAAAATTGAAAAGATATATCACGAGTTTGTGCGTGAATCTAATCCAATAAGATCCTGATAATCTATAATGATTATAGTATAATCATGAAACTTTCGAATTAGATTCACGGACAAAACTTGTAATAAGACTCTTCTGATGCAATCGTAATCTTTTACAGAGAGTTTGTTTTTTTTTCTGTTTGCAGATGCAAAAGAAGAGAGGCTGGTTAACCTAATTTGTAGAGTCAATAGTTGTCTTTAATGTCGGTTGATGGATAAGACAGAACATAAAACATTAAAAGGTCAGTTCACTATTATTAGTGGGCCTTAAACCCAATTATCATCTCTGGTTTTGGCCCAGTAAATAATTGACTCCAAAAGTTATTACGAGTTGTAAATAAAATATATGGAATTGAATAGGATTTATAGGGAAGTGGATTGGTCAAACGGTAAAAGACTCATTTTAATTTAATTTATGTAGTTGTAAAATTTAGTATTATAGAAAATTAGACATGGATTGAAAAATCTTACACGCTGAGGCTAATTTTGGCTTAGGAGTCACTAAGTCTAAGAGAGGGTCTGCCTTTCTTCAACTGGAATTTTTGTCAAAAAGATTTTTTTCTCCTGTATCAGTGGAATTTCAATATTTGTTTTTCCTTATCTCAGTGTCTTATTCCATAATCGGTTGTAAAGCTTCCTCTTTTTTTCCTTGTTCACAGAGGGTCTATTAGGGTTTTGTGGTGTGTTCATCTCTTTCATCATGCAAGGTTCCTCTTTCTTTGGTTTTCACGAGTGATGGATTCTTATCTAGACAAGGCTTTGTTAGCCCTTTCTATTGAAGAGGAGAAGCCTATGGTTCTTAAGAAGACAGTGTAGTATAGTTCTCGTGATCACAATGTTTTAAGCATCATTGGTAGATTACTTAATCCGGATAAACAATCTATGAAGTCGTTGATATTTGAATTCCCAAGGGTCTGGGGTGGTTATGAGCGTGTTAGAGGAATTTCCCTTTCCAAAGATAGATTCCAATTCATATTCTTATATGAAAAAGATATGATTAAAGTTTTACAAAAAGTTTGGACTCAAAATGAATGATGTGTGGTTCTCGATAGGTGGGTTATAGAACCTCCTAATGATTATCTTACGATTATTCCTGTCTGGATTCATGTCTAGAATATTCCGATTAACTATTACACGGCGGAAACCATCGAGGAGATTTGCGAGGAGATTGGTAAGGTTGATGAAGTAGCTTTTGATCCAAATCGATCACAGCGCAAAGATTTCGTGAGAGTGAGGATTTTCTTCAATGTTTCAAATCCTCTTAAAAACTTCAGAAATGTTCAAACACCAGATGGTTCAGTGGCAAAAATTAGCTTTGAATATGAACGGATCAGGAAAAGATGTTTTCATTGTCTTCGTCTTTCTCATGAAAAAGAGGTTTTTCCTTTTTTGTCTGCTTTAACTACTAAAGAAACAGTTTTAGCTCAGCTTCAAGCACCAGTCGTTTAAAGTGTTCAAGGGCCTATTATTACGCCATCAGACCCTTTGTTTGAAGTGTTATCTGAAGAACAGGTCGGATATGATCCGAAGATTGGTCGACTTAAGGTTGATAAAGAGGTGTTAAATGAGATGAGGCAATATTTACAGGTTACTGATCCAACATAACATAAAGCTTGAGTCGCTAGAATTCAACAATCTTTCTCTGACCTGGATCACAATGCAGCTGGTCAAAAAACTAAATTCACTACTGACGTTAACAAAGATAAGGGCTTAGTCTTTCACTCTGATTCCTTGCCTAGAGCCCCTGTTTCCTCGGGTGAATATATTTCATCATCTTTCAAGGCAGGAGAAACCTTCATGTTAAATCCTTTTGAAGTCAATCATCTGCCGACTTTTGAAACTGGTTTTACGGGGTTACGAGAAGGACTTTTGGGTTCTTCTTCGTCCGGAACCAGCAGTGGCAAGAAAAATGTAAGGAAACGTCCATTGTCTTGGATTATAAAAGATAAAAAAAAAATCAGCCTTTGCCTTAAATTCTCGGTCTGAGGCTGTCAAGGATCTCTGATCCATCCCATCGGAAAAAAGGAAGGGGTCAGGAGATAAGTGTTCTCCCTCTAAAACACTTAAAACCAAAGATTTGGTGATCCCGGTGAAGGGATCGCTGCCATCCCAATAGCTGTACTGAGTTGGAATTGCCAATAGTTGGGGAACCGTTGGAAAATTCGTCAGCTTTAGGAGATGCAAAAATAGCATTTTTCTGATATTCTTTTCCTCATGGAGACAAAAAAATTCAGCCGAGTTTGTCTCTAGTGTTTTTCTTGGGCTTGGTTATGATAAGTTTAAGGTGATCGACCCGATGGGTCGAAGTGGTGGTTTAGCAATTTTCTGGAAAGAATGCATTCATCTTGACTTTCAATATGAGGATAAGAATCTCCTTGATTTGAAGGTTTTATAGATAACTTGCTCTTGGTTTCTCACTTGTGTCTACGGGGATCCGGTACATAAGTGTCGAAAGAAGGTATGGAAAAGGTTATCGCGAATAGGCGTGAGAAGGACAGAGTCCTGGTGTATGATAGGGGATTTCAATGCGATTAAATCAAATGGTGAAAATCTAGATGGGCCGCATAGAAATGTCTCTTATTTTGTGGATTTTATTGCTATGTTGGATTCATGTAACATGTGTGAACTAATTAGCACTGGTAATAGATATACATGTGTGGGTAAGAGAGGTTGGAAATAGATCCAATGTTGCCTTGATAGAAGTTTTGGAAATTCTTCATGGTTTAATAAATTCCCGCAGTCACATCAATGGTTTTTTTGGAGAGAATAGGGTCGGATCACAGACTGGTGTTAATGGGGAAAACTACTGATACATTTTCAAGAAAGTGCCTATTCCGGTTTGATAAAAGGTGGGCCGAAGATCCAGGAATGTTTAATACGGTCCAATGTGCGTGGTCTATTGATCGGGTCAATTTTGATGATTATGCCTTTAACAGACTAACTAAGGTTCGTTATGAAATTGTCAAGTGGAAAAATGGCAATGATGAAAACTCTAAGATCAAGATTAAGGAACTATGGGCAACTTATGATCAAGAAACTATTATGTTGAATCCCAATTTTGAAAGAATGAACCATCTTAAGGCTGAGTTAATTGTTGCCTTTAGACAAGAAGAGGAGTTTTGGAGACCAAAAAGTAGAGAAAAACGGCTTCGTAGTGGTGACAAGAATACCAAGTTTTTTCATTTCACCGTTAAAGCTGCCAGAGCCAAAAATAGGATTGAAATATTGATCGATGAAGTTGGTGGTTCTCACTCAAATGATAAAGAAAAGAGTGATGTGGCTATTCAGTATTTTTAAAACCTGTTTAAGGCATCAGAACCTCCTCCGTCAGTGTTATATGACCAGATTTTCTCTGACTTTACTCCTAAGGTATCTCATGCTATGAATGAGACTCTTACTGGACCTGTTTCTCCCGATGAAATACAGCAAGCGATGTTTTCCATTAAAAGTGATAGCGCTTTGGGTCATGATGGATTTACTGGTGGTTTTTTTAAAACATACTGGGAGATTGTTAAGGAGAAAGTTACAGTTGGAGTTCAGAGGTTATTCTCTCAAGATTTTTTCAATCCTAAGTGGGCCCTTACTCACATCAGTTTAATACCAAAGGTGGAAAATCCTAGTCGTATGACTGAGCTCCGTCCGATCAGCCTATGTCCAGTGATCTACATGATGATTTCAAAACTACTAGTTCATAGACTTCAACCAATTCTATCCCAGATCATCTCGCCTACTCAAACAGCCTTAGTTTCTTTGAGGTTAATATCTTATAACATTTCTATTGCTCATGAAGTTATCCATGGTCTTTATACCATTCCGGTTTAACTAATGAGTTCATGCTTATGAAGACTGATATGTCGAAGGCTTATGATCGTGTGGAATGGCACTTTATAGATGAATTTTTAAGGCGGTTGGGTTTCTGTGAGAAGTGGAGAGAGTGGGTCATGCTTTGTATTTCAAATGTTAGGTTTGCGACTCTTATAAATGGTCAGTCTTACGGTAACATCCTCCCTCAACTTGGGCTGCGCCAAGGAGATCCGCTTTCTCCATTTTTATTTGTGATTGGGACATAAACTCTTATCCATATCATTCGTAAAGATGAAATGAATCGATTGCTTTCAGGAGTCCAATTTCATCCATCAGGTCCATCAATCTTGCACCTTCTTTTTAGGGAAGATATTTTATTTATGTGCAAAGCTTCGATCCGTGAAACTAAAGCTCTTACTAACTGCTTTAAGTTATATGAAAAGATCTCAGGGCAAAAGATTAATTTCACCAAATCTGCTATCTCCTTTAGTGATAAGGTTCCGATAGCGCTTAAATATTGGATTCAAAACTTTACCGGTATCATTAATCTAGGTGGAGAAGAGAAATATGTAGGTCTCCCAAAATGTCGTAGAGGCTCTAAACAGAAATGGTTATGCTTCATCAAAGAGAAATTGGCTCAGTGATTGTCAGGTTGGTACGCCTAATCCTTGTCCCTGGGAAGCAAAGAGACTTTGTTAAAATCAATGGCTTTACCTTTGTCGGTCTACGCTATGGCTTGCTTTAAATGTCCTGTTACTCTATATAAGAATCTAACAAGCGCGATTATTGATTTTTGGTGGAATGCGGACGGATCCCGTAGGAAAATTCATTGGTTAAGTATGGATAAACTTCTCTTGCCAAAACATTTGGGTGGCTTGAGGTTCCGAGATCTAAGTATTTTTAATCAAGCTTTTCTCGAGAAGTAGTCATGGAGAATGCTGAAGGAACCATCTAGTTTCTTTGCTCATGTTTTCAAAAGTTGATATTTTCCAGATGGAAATGTGCTTCAAGTTGTCATGGGTAAGAGTCCTTCTAATATCTGGCATAGTGTTTTTTTGGACGTGAACTTCTGTTACAAGGTCTTGGTAAGGTTATTGGAGATGGTCGGGACACTCTTATATGGGAAGACAATTGGTTATGGGATTCTAGCCCTAGACGCCCACATTGCTTCTTGAATCAGTTGGATCTTACAGATACAGTGCATAGCCTAATCGACCCACTTAGTAGCTCTTGGAACATGTCCAGATTACAACAATTTTTTGTGCCAAGATATCAAGATCATATGTTAGCGCCGTCCGATTCCAGAGAGAAAGGATTCTTTTACTTGGCATTTCTCTAGAGATGGGAATTTTACAGTTAAATCTGCATACAACATGGGGTGTCGATCTAAACATGATGAAACTTTTGAAGAGGCTGAGTGTTTACCCTCTGTTAATGCACTACATGAAGCTTGCTGGAAAATTCAGGATCCATCTAAAATCAAACATTTTTTTATGGAGGATTCTTTGTGGTGCGCTTCCGATCACTATGAGACTCAAGGACATGGGTATAAGTTCGAATGATACTTGTTTGCGGTGTGAAGAAGAGGAATGTATTAATCATATCTTATTTACATGTTCTTTCTCAAGGCTGGTGTGGGCTTTAGCTAATATACCATTACCTCCAAGTGGTTTTATCTCTTCTATATATATGAAAAGTAGCACTATATTCTCCGGCTTAGAGATAGTAGAATGCTTCCTGGTGAACTTAAACCATTCCTCCTTGGATTTTGTGGCAGATTTAGAAAAGCTGGAATCATCTCTTGTTTGAAGGACTACAAACGGAAGCTCCAATCGTTGTTGAAATTGCTCACTTAAGTCAGAATCAGTGGAAAATGGCTCAAATACAGGACCCTTGTAAACATAATGGAGAACACTCACCGAATATGAGGAAAGGTTGGCAAGCGCCTATTTTGAATGAGCTCAAATGCAATCTTAGTTTTGCTTGGTCGGAATCTAAAACTGTGTCAAGTGCAGCTTGGGTGCTCATGAAAAATGAGGGGAAGGTATTGGCTCATAGTCAGAGAGCCTACTCGCAAATAACGTCTTTAATAAAGCAAAGTTTAAGTGTTGGGAATGGACTTTAGAGATTATGCATCATCTTCATCACCAACATGTGACATTTGGTTGTTCTTCTATGGATACTATTCAAGCTTTACATCAACCAAATAATTCACCTGCTTCGTTAGGATTTGTTGCTCCTTTTCTTAAATATACAGAGTCGAAGTGTAATTGGCGTATTCAATTCGAGGAGAAGCTGGTAATCAAGGGACCTTCCTAATTGCCCAAAGTGTAATTGCATATGGTAGGTATGGTTCCTATGTGCAAAGTGGACCTCCGAGTTGGTTGAAAGATCTCTTTGCTAAGGAACAAGTCTCGGTTAATTAATGCTATGTTTTCCTTTTTTTTTTTTGATGACCCTGGTATCCGGAGCCCCGAAGGACTTCGACTAGGCCCATAGCGTCCGCAGTCGCCAAGGGTATCCAATTTTTAATGCTCTGTTTTCCAATTTTTAGTGTTAAGGTTCTGTTTTAAGCTTGGGTTTTTGCTTTGTCAACACTCTGTTTTGATCCTCTAATAAATCTTCCAATGAGTTAAAAAAATAAACTAGACATGGATTATAAACAGTGTCGTGCCTAGGGTAATAGAGACGTAAGGCGGATTTAAACTTAAAGGTCTATAGGTGTAAAAAAGAATTTGTGACCCTTTAAAATTAATTAAAAATAATTAAATAATAATTTTTATATAACATAAAATATTTAAAAATATGACAAAAAAGTATTCTAAAAAAATGATGATACAATTTTTCTTCCTTATTTTCAATGAATTTGTTTACCAATTTCGTAATCAATGTTCTGAACAAGTTCTCTTTCTATAGATATGATGGATAAGTCATTCAATCTTTCTTGTGACATTGTTGATCGCATATAAGATTTTATTAGCTTTAGTTATTAAAAACTTCTTTCAGCAGAGGCAACTGATTCTGGAATTGTCAACAATATTTGATAAGCAATCTAAGAGTTTAGATAACAAATTTCTAGGATCATAGATATCTAAAAGTCTATGGTACTCTTTGAAGTGAACACTCTCGTCATCTATGTTCATTCACGTTCTCATCATCTCCTTCATTGATATTCTTATTCTCTCTATTATTATGTTCATCCTCTTTTTCGTTAATATTCTCGTCATCTCGCTTATTCCCATGTCCATCACTAGGTCCTTCATTAACATTCACAAGTTCACTAGAAACTTAAGGTTTTCTAAGAAATTTATTCATAGAACCAACTTGTGAACACACAAATGCCACATCTTTTCCTTTTCTTTTTCTTTTTTCTTCTCTGTATGGATATAATCTTGGAGACATATTTTTAATGACATGATTCAAAAAGATATATCAAATTAGCAACAAAAAAAATATAAGCCACTAAACAATAGTCATCAAACAAAAATAAAACTAAAAACATTAAAAAACACAACGAACATAAATCTTTATGTAAAACGTACATTACTAAAAGTGTTACTAAAAGTTCAGACCTCAGACTTTCAAATTTTAGTAAAACGTTTTACTAAGCATTTTAATATAATTATTATTAGATTCATCAAAGAAATAATAAAAATAAAAGTGAAAAGAGGAACAAACCTAAAGAGAAGAAGAAGTTACGAGCAATTGATTCAATGTTTTTTTGTAAACTCTAGATCTAAATTTTGTAAACTCTTGTCCATCATTAGGATTTTATATATTCTTTTTTGTTTTATAATTTTCGAGTTCTCCTTTTTCTGTTTGGTTTAGTTTTTTTTTTTTTGTAAATTAACTTTTTCCTGTTTTTCTACTTTTTTATATTTTCTACTTCGTTGTAAATTTATTTCTTTTTTTAAATACAATTATGTTTTAGGGATCTAAAATCTAAATCAACTTAAGTCTTGGAGGCCTAATATTAAAAATTTCATATATTATTAGTAAAATTACCATTATACTATACAAAATTTTTAATATTAGAAGCACCGAAAAATTTATATTTCAGGGACCTGAGCCGAATATCTTTTCTCTTGTACATTAAACACGTCTCTAATTATAAATTGAATATTCTGTACTCAATTAAGAGAATATAATAATAATGGGTATCCTTATATTCATTCTATTTTATGAGTTATATGTAAGAAAAAAGATCTTAATATATAATTTAATTATAAATAATAATAATATAATAATGTTATTAGATACGTTTTGAATCTTAAATTATTAGATGTCAGATATGTATCATAATATATAATAAAATGTAAAAAACAAAAAAATATATCCTACTTTTATTTTG
>OVBE01000960.1:0-41647 GCA_900406425.1 Iberis pinnata
CTTAACGGTTGTACTTAATTAGCCTAGTCAACGAAAGTTTGTTATTTAAATTGAAATACTAAAAAAAGTTTGATATTTTTTAGGAGAGAGAAAAGTTCATAATTTTTTTTGACACTTTTTAAAAGTTCTGTATTAAAATTCCATTTTTCCCAATTTGAATTAGTATGCGTCGTATACTCAAAATAAATACGTTCAAATTTATTGATGAAAAAGGAAAAAGAATAGTACAGAAAAATAGTATCTAAAACCCAATAGGTGTCCATGATTCTAAGAAATAAAAAGACATCATAACTTTCAAGAAATTGATGTTACATTGACCTTTTTATATATTCGCCAAGTCACGCCTATTCTACAATAAAAGAGATTTAAAATGTGTTTCCAATAAAATCACCACAAAGTTGTTTTATTTCTCTCTCTCTCTTCTCTTCTCTTCTCTTCTCTCTATCACACGAAAACTAATTGGATGGGAGCAATTCCACAACTTACGGAAGAACAGGTAATGGAGTTTAAAGAAGCGTTTGGTCTGTTCGACAAGGACGGTGATGGTTGCATCACAGCTGATGAACTTGCCACTGTGATCCGCTCGCTGGATCAAAACCCGACCGAACAAGAGCTTCAAGATATGATCACTGAGATCGATTCCGATGGTAACGGTACCATCGAGTTCTCTGAGTTTCTTAATCTCATGATGGCCAACCAAATCCAGGTTCTTTTTTTACATTTAAATATATGCAACTAATTATATAATATTAGTTATTAATTGATTTTCCCCTACTATTTGCTTAAGTTTTGCTGTTATATATTTTATTATTTAGGAAACTGATGTAGATGAGGAGCTCAAAGAAGCATTCAAAGTGTTTGACAAAGACCAAAATGGTTACATCTCTGCCAGCGAGGTATATAAATTATCCTTTATTATTTAGTAGATGAGGAGCTGAAAGAAGCATTAGTGATTTTAAATATGACTATATTTTTTTATTTTCAAAAAACATTGACATGATTTAACATAATAAAACAACAAAATTACAAATTACAAATAATTTATTTCCCCACGCATAGTAACTAGTTTTTCCATTAAATTTTGTAAGCCTTCTAGCAAGTTTTTATTTTATATATGCTTCTGTTTAAATTATAGTTATTAGTTTTTAGTTATATATATCATGCATATATGATTTTTTGTTTGTTAGGTAAGCTAGATATGCTTAAGTTAAATATAATAAAACACATATCAATTTGATGCGTTTTGTGCTACACTACAATAGTACAGTGGTAGTACACGAACTATTTATTTATTTATTTTTCAATTTGATGATTTGTGGCATATCCTTTTTTGGAATGTAAAAAATTATTAAAACAAATAAAAAAATGTACATATGGATTGTGGGTCAATATATTACTTGTAAGTTGTAACTAATTGTATTAATACCTAACAATTCATTGTCAAAATTGGATAATATAGAGTTTACCTGGTTGAGTTAATTTAACCAATTTCTTAACACACATATTTGATAAGTATGTTACTCTACTTGATTGGTGCCCTCCTCGGAATTTGTTTTATGTATTTATATGAGATAATGTGCATTTAATTAGTTGAAGGGGAAAGAATAGATGATTCCAAATAAAGGTAAAATATATATATATATAGTTAAAGAATAGATCCAGCTAAATCATGGTTAGAAAATTCTGAAATAAAGACAGTAGTATAAGACAACATGACTAAACGATATTTCGATCCATACAGGTGTCTTTTACAACTTCAAATTTATATTAGAAAATAAAAACAAGATATGGCTTTTGCATTGTGTCGTAGAATGCTGAAGCATATTCACCTCATAGCTGGCATCGTGACTTTTGGAGAATAACGAGGTCAAAAGAAATATTTGAAAATAGAAATACCATTTAGTAAAATGTGTATGATTTTATTGTTTATTGGGCAGATCAC
This sequence comes from Iberis pinnata, assembly GCA_900406425.1. NCBI lineage: Eukaryota > Viridiplantae > Streptophyta > Magnoliopsida > Brassicales > Brassicaceae > Iberis > Iberis pinnata. The sequence goes on from OVBE01000960.1 coordinate 1,943, forward strand.
ATGTCTCACCTAGTGTAAATACCACATTGTCCTTTCTTTTACACCCACCCATAATATTTTGTTAAATACAGCAAAACTATATTTTCCAAATATATTAATACTCCCTTTATATTTAATTGCTAAGTTTTTTTAGTGTTTTTGACATTTTTTTAAAATAAAATTTTTTGTTATTATACCTTTTTTTTAGAATAAAACAATTTTCTGTCAGTTTTAACCAATAATATATTTTTACATTCAATCTTTCTCAATTAATGTTTTTATAGTTTATATTTTTAATTAAAGGTATATTAAAAACCTAAATCATCTATATTTTAAAAAAATTTAAATCTAAAACATTTATTTTTTAAAACAGAATTAAAATCACTAAAAACTGTTATTTAATAGACTTTAACTTAAACATAATTTGTTACTTTTCAAATTAATGATTGTGAATTATGCACTCAAATCTAGATCTAATGTCATTTGATACTTCATTTGTTTGATTATGTAGGATGTTGTAGCAGATTTCTTTTATGCATATTAGATGTTTTCAATTTTTAATGTAAACTTTATATACATTAAAGTAATAAAAACTTTTCATATCCTATCATGATATTATTCTGTCAAAACCTGTATGGTTTCTGACCAAAAATTGCTATTTTGATAGATTTTAATGTAGTTTGTAACAAAAAAAAAATCATGATACTTTTCAATATGTGTAGTAACCTTAAACATTGATTAAATTAAAACGGAAGGAATAGTATTCATTTAGTTTTGTAATTTTAATGAGATTTAAGTTTGTTCCATAGTTGTATTTGAGAAACAAATCTGTAACTATTATTAAACGGAGAGTAAATATGTATCACACCCCTAATCTTAAGCTTTTTCTTTTTTCTTGAACATGACCCACGTCTTAAAGTATGAGCAAGTATTGCTTATATGCATAATCTTAGGCACTGTTCGTTTCTGTATATAGATACAATATCTGTATTTATATTTAGATTCAATATATAGATACTAAAGTTGGATGTTGTTCGTTTTCATATATGTATTTGATATCTAAATACTGTATCTAGATATATTTTTGTTCGTTTTGGTATTTGTAATAGTATCTAAATACAATTTGAAAAATGACCAAAATGGCATTTTATATCCTACAAACCTAACTAATTTTATATTTCGTTAAATTTTTATGGAAATTTTTTTGCTGAAAAATTTTACGGGAATTGTTTGACAAAAAACTTTTTGGAGGGAAATTAACGGAAATTTTTTGGCGGAAAATATTCGGTGAAAAAATTTACGAGAAATTTTTGTCGGTAAAATTTTTACGGGAATTTTTCTGAAAAAATTTCTTTGTGAAAATTATTGGTTAGAAAATCAATCTTTTATATCATTTTAGCTTTTCAAACTTAAAGGGTATTATGGTTTTTTGGTTTTTGAGATACAACTACTATATCTAGATACAAATTTTTTTAAGGAAAAACGAACAGTATCTCAGTATTTGGAGACAGATACAGTATCTAGATACTGAAACGAACAGGGCTTTAATAAATTTGATATATAATTGCAGTTGAGGCATGTAATGATCAATCTTGGGGAGAAGTTAACGGATGAAGAGGTTGATCAAATGATAAAGGAAGCAGATTTGGATGGTGATGGTCAAGTCAATTATGATGAATTTGTGAGGATGATGATGAATGGTTAAATTCTATATCAGTTCCACTTGTCAATGTATTTTTTTTTTAATAATTGATCTTCTTCTTCTTCTTTAAATATCATATTTCACTTCTGCAATTAAATTAAAGGGCATTGGTAGACCAAGCCGTTTTTGACCATGACATTTAGGTCCATGGATTCTTCTTTCTTAGTTTAATTAGATTCTTTGGTTTTCGGACATTTTTTTCCTTTAAATAGTTGAGGTTACTACTAATATACACCTATGTAATTATGTTATATATTCTTTCCATATATGTTAATTATGACTTACTGTATGAGATATTAGGTTTAGATGAATCTTTATATGTACATTTTATGAGTATCAGGATCAACAGAAAACGTACAAAAGCATTTTTTCCTCTCAAGAATTGTCATGGTATTAGAGCGGCGTTCTTAGAGAAAAAGAAGACAGACAAGAATACTTGATAATGCAATTGAAAGGCGAGAACTATGAAGATTGGAAGTGCGTACTAAGAGAAAAATGAGATTTATTGATGGCACATTGAAAAACAAAACCAGAAATAGATGAAGAGATTAAGCAATGAGAGGTTCTTTATTTCATGCTTGTTGCATGGATAATGAACACAATTGAACTGTCGTACGTTGATGAACTCCAATTTTACGCTGATAAGGATTGGTGAGTTACGGGCTGAAATAACAAATTATAGCTTAAAAGCCAATACGAACATGTAGTTGTGGAGAATGAGCTAGACAATTAGAGAAAGATCGTTATACGGAACGTACTAATACGTTCGTAATGGGTAGACACAATAAATGTTGGGACAATACGTTCTACTATCACAAGCATTCCCAAAATAACACAAATGTATCAACATATACAACCAACGGTGGTGCGTACATAGATTCTAAAACATATATAAGCGGTTGGATTTGCGGCTCATGTGAGCAGTCGTTCACATGCTTCATTCCAACAGCGTGAGAAATATGTGACTTGTACACACTGTCGCAAGTATGGTCATGCCTACACTGATTATTTTCAGCTTAAAAGTTTCCTTGATTTGTGGTGAGAACGTTGGTGTGACATTGCTGATCCAGGCATGGGAGGTTTGAGAGGATGATATGGACGAGCAAGACAAACTCACGATTCTTTTCCCAAAATTTCTAATAAAATTGCTTCTAGTTTTTTTATTCAATTTATTGTGATATTATTTATGTTAAAAATGTCAATATAAGAAAAAAGGCTCTGATCTAAAAAAGGAAAGGCGACAACCAAGGTGATTAGGTTTTTAAAAACCTAGCTTCTCCACCACGGAGCCGGCGGCCACCATGGCCTCTCCCACCGGCAACCCCCTCGCTTCTACGAACAAAGAGGAGCTTCGTCCAGCTCCAAACACCAAGAACTCTGCGAAACCTAGTTGGGCCTCGATTGCTAGCTCCCTTTCTTCTTCCCTCAAACACCATCAGATTCCCGTCTCTATCAATGATGGTGCTGCCGTCGTTGACCTTCTTGAAGAGATTCTCAATGCTAGGAATCAATTATGGAGAAACTTCCTCATAGGGAAGTTTTTAGAAACTGCACCACATGTTGCTAAAATTCATGTCATTGTCAATAAGATTTGGGCTCTTAGTGACAAGACAAAGAAGATCGATGTCATTGTTGTTGATTCTACTACAGTTCGCTTCCGTATCGCAAACTCCACTATCCGTAATAGGGTCTTGTGTCAGGGGTTTTGGAACATTGCAGATGTTCCTTTAGTAATCTCAAAATGGAACCCTATCGTGGAACCCAAGCTACCTATACTCACCTCACTTCCATTGTGGGTTGATTTCAAACAAGTTCTAGCTCAGCTCTATCCTGAAGCAGGTCTCGGGTTCATTGCTAGTGCAGTGGGGCATCCAAAACAACTTCATCCTTCTACTCTTGCTTGTACTCAGCTTGACCAGGCAAAAGTTTTTGTTGAAGTTAATCTCAAAAAGGAAATCCCGAATCGGATTAAATTCACCTCCAAAACTGGATTCAGTGCGGAAATTGAGGTGGCTTACCCATGGCTACCACCCAAATGTTCATCCTGCAATCATTAGGGCCACAATGATAAGTCTTATTCCACCCGAAAAAATCAATCTGCAATTGAAGAAGGGCAAGTCTCGGGAGTTGTGCAACTTCAAATTCAACCAGAAGGTGATTTAGTAATGGATCTGGTGAATGCATGAAATTCTTCTACTCAAGGCAATGTCTCACCCATTCTTACTCATGAAACCAATCCTTGTAAGCATGATGCGGCAACCGCAATCTTAGACCATGCTACTGAGGAACAGACTGTTGAGGAACAGTCTCCTCTGGCTAATGCAACTGTCGAGCATCCTGCTCAAGTTGACAACTCTCCAGAGATCATTCAAGCGGATGCTTCCTGGACAGAAGTATCTCCACATAAATCACTAAAAGTAAGTGAAACCTCAGCAGTTCAGACACATTCCACTTCTTACTCGATATCTCCTTCCCGTTTCTCTGTTTTGGAAACAGAGGGCACAGAGGAACACGAAGCAGAGGGGACAAACCTGCCTACGGATACGGCTAGAGAAGCTATTCCTGCACCTATAACTGTTGCCTATGATACCACAACAGCTGCTGATTTCCCATCTCGCTCCAGCATTCCGCAGCTTAAGAAAGAAGTTAATAGATTCATCGACGACCCTACTCCCTCGGCGGTCAAAGAATTAATCCTGACCAAAAAGGGGAAGAAGAGCACCTATAAAAACCTCTAATGTCGTGTTTCTCATGGAATATGCGTGGCTTCAACAAGCCCATAAAACACCAAATTCTACACCAATGGTTAACTCAATCTTCTGTCTCCTTTGGGTGTTTGTTGGAAACGTGTATCCATGAGTCCAGGGCAGCCTGTATTAGTGCCACAGCTTGTCCAGGCTGTTCTCTATTCTGCAAATACGAATCACATCGACTTGGCCGCATATGGGTCATCTGGAATGACTCTGTTTGTCTCACTCCGGTCTTTACATCTGCTCAACTCATTACATGTTCTGTATCAATGCCTTCTTTGGGCATTGATTTCTTATGTTCTTTTGTCTATGGCTCAAATTTCATGAACGAAAGACGGATACTCTGGGATGATCTACGTGCTCATCACGAGTCACCGCTTTTGCGGGACAAACCTTGGCTCATTATGGGGGATTATAATGAAACAATATCCCTTGATAAACATTCAGGTATCTCCTCCTTTACATATGGAATGCAAGAATTTGGGAATCTCCTCACCTCTTGCTCTCTCTCCGATCTACCTTTCCATGGGCCTAGATTCACTTGGTGGAATCATTGCGATACTAGGCCTATTGGTAAGAAGCTTGACAGAGCACTAATTAGTGATTCCAGGTTGGCTTCATTTCCCTCATCTTATGCTAGTTTTGAGATGGGTGGAATCTCCGATCATGCGAGGTGCCATGTGACTCTCCAACCACTTGTGCATAAGGGCTCTAAGCCTTTTAAGTTCTATAATATGCTTGTTGAGGGACCCCACTTTATGACGACAGTGTCCAGGTACTGGCAGTCAACACCGCACCTATTTCACTCCCGCAATGCTTTGTATATGTTCTCGAAAAAGCTTAAGGAGCTGAAGCCCACGCTGCGTCTTTTCAAAAATATTTTGTTGGAAACTTGCCTCTTTGATCACGAGAAGCATTTGCTTTGCTCTGCGCTAAACAGAATGAAGCCCTCCTTCGACCATCCACCCAATCTTTTGCTGAAGAAGCCTCAGCTTTAGAGGATTGGACCCATATTGCTGCACTTGAAGAGGCTTAGTCACTTGGGCATCACTCATCTCACTTTCGCAGACGATATACTTATTTTTACTGATGGACGAGTTCAGTCGATTGAAGAGGTGATTGCAATTTTCTCTGTTTTTGAAGTGCAATATGGATTAAAAATTAGTGTTGAAAAATCATCATTGTATGCCGCTGGTATTGAAGCTGACCAATTGGACCAGATTACACGACGATTTCAATACTGTCAAGAAAGTCTCCCCATTCGTTATTTGGGACTTCCTCAAACGCCAAAGAGAATGCGAACTCTCGACTATGCTCCTTTAGTTGATCGAATTAGATCAAAGATTCAGAGCTGGTCTATTTGATTTTATCATTTGCGGGCCGGTTACAACTCCTAACATCAGTTATTCGCAGTATTTATCATTTTTGGATGTCTATTTTCAAGCTGCCTTGTGGGTGTTTACAGGAGATTAAGAGCTTGTGCTCAGCTTTCTTATGGTCCGAGGCTTCTTTAAACTCAAAGTGTGCAAAATTAGCTTGGGTGGACATATGTAGGCCGAAAGAAAAAGGTGGTTTAGGCCTCCGGAAGCTGGCAACTTGCAATGAGATCTACAGCTACCGCCTAATATAGCGCATATTATATGCACCATCATCGCTTTGGGTTAATTGGGTGAAGCAATACCTCATTAGAGAAGGGTCATTATGGTCACCAAAGACTCGCAAAGGCTCATGGATTTGGATGGATCTTCTTAAGCTTCGACCACAGGCTCTGCAATATTCCAGATTTGACATTCGGAATGGACGCTCTACCTCCTTCTAGCTTGACTGTTGGCTGGACCAAAGACATCTTCTCACTCTTTTTGGTGATGCAGGTCCTCGACAACTGGGTATACCTCTCTCTGCAACAGTTGCAGAGGCTCATTCTAGGCGTCTTCGTCGTCCTAGACAGCCTGCATTGGAACAAATCTATGCACTACTACAACAATGCCTGGCCACCCCTTTGATTGAAGGTTCTGATGTCTGCCTCTGGAAGCTTAATCAGTCCACTTATGTTAATCGATTTGAGTCAAAGGCTATGATAAATTAGATTCAAGCTGCATCACCACGGGTTCAATGGTTTACAGCTGTCTGGTTCAAGAACGCCATTCCAAAACACTCTTTCCTGACTTGGTTGATGGCTAAAGGCCGACTAACAACAGGGGACCGTATGCTCACATGGGGACCGAACCTTCAAGTTAGCTGCTCTCTCTGTCAAGACCCTCTCGAGACACACTCTCATCTCTTCTTCAACTGCAAATATTCAGCTCGTGTTTGGAAATAGCTTACTCGGCCAGTTCTTGGGAATCTCTTCTCAGAATCCTACACTCAGCTCGTGCAAGTGTTGAGTAACCATAATCATGGTCTTTCTGCTTCATCTCTCTTCTTGGCCAAACTCTTATTTGTTTACAATCTTTTTTAATTTTTCGTTATTTCTAATTTCAAATTATACTCATCATTTTAAATATGTTCCTAGCTTTATTCGATTTTTAACTGAGAGTCGTACGTTCTTGGTCTATGTGGATTCAATCCCTCATATACTAATGCGTTTTTTGTGCACTTGCAGTGAATATATTTGGTTTAAAACCTGAGTGTATCAAGTTTTTGGTGCCGTTGCCGGAGACCCATAGTGCCTCTTAAGTTTTCTTTAGAGTTTAGTCTAGGAATTTTTATTTTTTACAGTACTCATCGCGTCTCTTTATTCGTGATTTCTTTTTACAGGTAAATGATCCAAAGATCTACCAAATCCAAGGAATTACTCAGCCCCAGTAACAAAGATCTCGTGGATTTAAAACGCTTAATCCAGAAATCAAGAAGAAACACAAAATCTTCCAACGCAATGGAAGATAACGTCATTCCTTATCCGGTCTTTCCAGAACATCCGAACGATCCACCCCTTCAAGCTCATCGGATTCCGGTTGAAGAAGTATGGTTGAAGAATAAGCCACCTCCTTTTACAGAAGTAAACAATGCTATTAATAACCCGATAGGGGGAGGAGCTGAAGGCAATCAAGTGCCACAAAGACAACAAATAGGTGGTAATGGTAATCAGTTGGGACCTAACTTAGTTCTTGTGAATGACCCACCAAAACAGGTCTTCAATCACCCACCTCATCAAAACAGGGTTTTCATTGGAGATTTTAACAACCTTGATTCCTTCCTTGCTAATAGGAATGCACTTCACCCTCATCCACCTCAACGTCGGGACTATAATTTCCCATTCCACCTCGTTCAGTTGATTCGCCAGAATCAATTCCATAGTTTTCCTACCGAGCATCCCATGGATCATCTCGATAGTTTTGAAGTCATATGCTCTACTGTTCAGATCGATGGAGTCTCTAAAGACTTTATGCATTGTAAGCTGTTCAATCACTCACTAGCTGACAAGGCTCTCAGATGGTTGAAATCTCTGCCTGCTAATTCCATCGAGACTTGGGATGATTGTCAATCCAATTTTCTAGGACACTTCTACACCACTACTAGGACCAACAATCTTCGAAGAAAGATATCTCAATTTCAGTAAGGTCTTGTGAGGTCCTTCTTTTAGGCATGGGATCGATTCAGAGAATACCTTAGGGAATGTCCTCATCATAGGTTTTCTGAGCTAAATCTCCTCAACACGTTTTATAGAGGTATCGAACCTCAGTACCGACTTTCTCTAGATACAACTAGTAATGAAGATTTCATGACTAAGTCAGTGCATGAAGCATATAAGCTGATAGACAATCTAGCTGCGAGTAACAACAACCATTGTCCATATTATGATAGAAGAGGAAGATCACCTGGATCAAAATCCTCTGAACTAGCTGAAGTGAGAGAGCTTCTTACTATACTTCTCAAGAACCAGAATCATAGACAACTCAGTTTTGCTGAAGACGAAGAGAAGTTAGAGGCAGATTGCTTTTCATTCCAAGGGCCTGAGATTTTAGAAGAAGAAGTGAGCTACATCAATAGCTAAGGCCAGAGAGCGTATAACCAAGGATACAATCAAGGTTTCAAAAAGGGAAATCCATCATGGAGTGATAAGAACACTTGAGGAACTAGTTTTCAAGTAAACCGAAACAAGAACTTTTTTCAGAATTACAATTCAGGTAGCTTTCAACAACAATCTCTGCCTGGTTATCAATAAGCACCTCCACCAGAAACTTAGCAAGAGGGTGGTCTGAAAGCCATGCTTCAAAAGATACTATATGGTCAACAACAAACTGAAAGAAACCTAAATGTCATGATGGAGGGTATGTACAATGATTTGAACAGAAAATTTGAAGCATTGACCACCCATGTTAACCATTTGGATATTCAAGTTGCTCAATCCACTAAAGCAGTCAGAAGACCAACTAGTTTTTTGTATGAGATATATGATTCAAATCCCAAGAAAGAGATTGTGAATGCTGGAACACTAAGATGTGGAAAATCCTCAGTTGGGAATACATGTTAAGAGCATACTGGTGAAGTTCTGGTAGAAGATATCGATGAATCTGCAGAAAACGCAGATTTCAAAAGCCCAAAAAAGTTGCAGAGGTAGATATTGATCAATCCATTGAAGGATCGATCAATCCAATTACACGAAAAGTCCCAGACTCATCAGATCGATCGATCCAGGATCAAGGATCGATTGATCCATCCAAGACAGGAAGCTCCGGAAAACTAGATCGATCGATCCAGAACTCGAAAAAGTCAGAGATCGATCGATCCCAACTCCCAGAAATCTGAAGTTCCAAATCGAGTTTACAAACCGAAAGTTCCATATTCATTCCAACCCAAGAAGTCTAGTAAAGATCTAGAGAATGCGAAGTGCAAAAAGATGATCAAGGAATTAACTGTCATATTACCATTCTCTGATGCTTGTCAAATAATTCTTTCTTTATATAAATATGTCAAAAGCATGCTCACAAGAAAGATCACCTTAGAAGAAGGGGCAATGATAATCACATAAGAGTGTAGTTCAATCCTACAGAACCGTATGCCTAAGAAACTTGGAGATCCTAGAAGCTTTGTTCTATCAGTACAGATTAGTGAAATCACATTCGCTAGATCTCTCTGTGATTTTAGATCTAGTGTGAACCTTATGCCTCTATATTTGGCAAAAAGGTTAGGTATGACATATATCAAAGGTACCAAGATCTCACTCATCTTAGCTGATCGTTCTGTGAAGTACCCCATTGGAGTTCTTGAGAATCTGCCTGTGAAGATTGGGACAGCCTTTGTGCCAACCGACTTTGTGATTTTAGAGTTTGGAGAAGAACCGAATGATCCACTTATATTGGGAAGACCCTTTATAGCAACTGCTGGAGCTATCATTGATGTGAAGAAAGGCAAGATCGGTCTTCATTTCTATGATATGGTGATGAAGTTAAATCTACAAGAGGTTTTGAAGAAACCATCCTTAGATGCCAAGTCTTTTTGAGTTGATACCATTGCAGAGGATGTTGAAAGAGTTTTTGACGACATTTTGTTTGATGATCTTTTAGAGGTTGCATTGACTAACACTATCAATGAGTTTATTTACCTTAGTGATGATGTTTCAAGTTACACTAGGATGTTAGATACTTGTCGGAGGGTTGAGGAGATGATCGACCATGTGGATATAGGGAGACAACTGCCAAATCTCCACCTAAACCGTATCCTACACCACTTACTGATCCATGGAGCGAGCTGAAAGCTCCAGAGCTGGAACTTAAATCCCTCCCAGCTGGGCTAAGGTACTTATTTCTATGTCCTAATTCTACATATCTTGTGATAGTGAATGTCGAGTTGAATAGCATAGAGACCACCTTACTTCTTTCTAAACTAAGAAAGTATCGTAGAGCTCTAGGTTACACCTTAGATGATATCATAGGGATTTCACCAAACTTGTGCATGCATAGGATACATTTAGAAGATGAATCTAAGACTTCTATAGAACATCAGAGAAGGTTAAACCCTAACCTGAAAGATGTTAAAAAAAGAGATAATGAAACTTCTAGATGCAGAAATTAGTTATCATATTTCTGATAGTAACTGGGTCACTCTCGTGCATGTAGTTCCTAAGAAAGGGGGAATAACGGTTGTTAAGAATGAGAATGATGAGCTGATTCCAACTAGAACTATTATAGGTCATAGGATGTGTATTGATTACAGGAAATTGAATGTTGAAACTTGCAAAGATCATTTTCCTTTACCTTTTATGGACCAGATGCTTGAGAGATTGGCTAATCACCGTTATTACTGTTTCTTAGATGGTTATTCATGCTTCTTTCAGATCCCGATCCACCAAGATGATCAGGAGAAGATGACATTCACATGTCTATTTGGAATCTATGCTTATCGCAGGATGCCTTTTGGACTATGAAATGCCCCAACTACCTTTCAGCGATGCATGATGTCTATCCTTACTAACCTTATAAAAGACATCATGGAAGTAGTCATGGCGGATATCTCTGTTTATGGATCTTCCTTCGATGTCTGTCTTGCTAACTTGTGCAGGGTTCTTCAGAGATGTGAGGAGAAACATCTAGTGCTGAACTGGGAGAAATGCCATTTTATGGTGACTAATGGGATCGTGTTAGGACACAAGGTTTCTAATAAAGGTACTGAGGTTGATAAAGCTAGGATTGAGGTAATGACTAACTTGTAGGCACCCAAATGCATCAAGGATATTCGCAGCTTTTTGGGTCATGCAGGCTTCTATAGGAGATACATTCAGGATTTCTCAAAGATAGCTAGACCTCTTACAAAGCTGTTAAGTTCGAATGGGACGATGATTTCCAATCCGCCTTTCTAGCTATCAAATGAGCTTTGGTAAGTGCTCCAATTGTCAAACCAACTACCTTTCAAAGTTATGTCCGATGCAAGTGATTACGTTGTGGGAGCTGTTCTTGGACATCAGATTGATAATAAGCTCCATGTTATTTATTAAGCCTCTAGGAATCTTGATTTATCTCAACGCAATTATACAACAACCGAGAATGAGCTCCTAGCGATTTTCTTTGCTTTTGAGAAGTTCATATCCTATTTAGTGGGATCCAAAGTAGTAGTCCACACCGAACATGCGGCATTGAGGTATCTTCCTTCTAAAAATAACGCTAAACCCAAATTACTGCGTTGAATCTTGCTTTTGCAGTAATTTGACGTAGAGATCAAAGAAAAGCGAGGCATTGAGAATGGAGTAGCAGATCTCCTATCTTGACTCACGGTTGAAGAGGATGTTCCCATCGATGACTCTCTTCCGGAAGAACCCATATGTGCTATTAGCACCGTAGAGGATGAGAACATTTCTATCCATAGACCCCATAAGCTGATATGATTACCCCTTGGTTTCGTGATTTTGCTAACTATTAAGCTGCTGATGTTGAACCACATGATTTTTTAGGTTACCAAAAGAATAAGTTCTTGAAGGATGTTAGACATTACTACTGGGATGAAACAATTCTTTACAAACTTTGTAAATATGGTATGTTCTGAATACTACAAGAAATATGATTAGCGATAGCGTCCTAGGATATCGTTTTTTGTGTAATTACTATTGTGTATGGACACGAGTTTTATCCATAGCGTTTCATTTTTTTGGATGCTATTTTTCATTCCCAGGAAAACAAAAATACTTAGGCGCGTAAATTTACTTAGTTTCGGAACTTACTACTGCAGATAATACAAAAAAACACTATTGTAACTTTTTTCAACATAATCAATTCGATCGACTTAGTTATTTCTCTCTTTCTTCATTATTTTCATAAGATCTTCAATGTATGTGTTACTTAGGAACATTCTTGAACTCATCGATTCGAAGCTTCATTGTTTAATCGAGAAGGTATCTTCTTTATATTTAGTTAATTTGCAATGTCAGATTGCAAATGTGGAATTTATCTATATACAGATTGTTTGATTTCGCTATTTTTATTTCGAGGTATCATCTATATACAGATTGTTTGAATTCGTTAGATGTGGAATTTAGCTAAAAATAACATAACTTTTAACTAAAATGTTATTTTTTATTCTCAGTTCTGAAATGACAGTAAGAACGAGAGGAGGCTACACGTCGACATTTGACTCTGTTGGGGTCCGTCATAGTAGACGTAACCAAGGCTTATAGGCTATACCTGCATCAACATGGGGCAAAAATGCAGCAAGAGGAACTAAGAGAAGAAGTAGTACTGAAGAAGAAGAACATGTTAATTTGGATCAACATGGGGTAAAAAATGCTAACAATGATGAGATTAAAACAAGGAAAAGAAGGAGTTCTAGAAAAAATAAGGAGGTTGTTAATCTGTAAAATTCCAATGAGGTAGTTGAACCTGAAGAATTAGATAGAGCGATGGAAGATGTCGAGGGTGAGAATGTAAGACGGCTTGAAGATGAGGATAAAGTTAATGAAGATGATGATGATTTTCCTGATAATGATGATGGTTTTGTTGAGCATGATGAGGGTGAGAAGGTAATACTTGAAGATGAGATAGAAGTTACTGAGAAACAAGCTCTTGAGAAAGAAAATGATCAGATTACTAAACAGAATGACCATGAAGAAAATGATCAGAGTACTGAACGTAATGACCATGTTAACATGGATCAACATAGGGTTAACAATGATAGTACTGAAGGAAATCAAACTCCAGTTAATGAAGTGAAGGAAAAAAAAGAAGAGGACCAAAAAAGATGCGTACAGTGGCTACAGATCCTAATGAAAGAGTCTCAGTGTCTTTCAATGAGTATGGTGAACATGNTTACTAAACAGAATGACCATGAAGAAAATGATCAGAGTACTGAACGTAATGACCATGTTAACATGGATCAACATAGGGTTAACAATGATAGTACTGAAGGAAATCAAACTCCAGTTAATGAAGTGAAGGAAAAAAAAGAAGAGGACCAAAAAAGATGCGTACAGTGGCTACAGATCCTAATGAAAGAGTCTCAGTGTCTTTCAATGAGTATGGTGAACATGTTTGACCTGGTTCTGTTACATTTTCATTTTTTCTTGGTCCTCTGGTGAGAGAACATGTTCCAGTTACATTGCTCGACTGGAGACAACTTGATCAAGTGTCTAAGGATACCATGTGGGAGGAGATCCATGTATGTTTGACCATTTAAGCAATTTATCTTTATCCAAGCTAAGTGTTCATTTTAGAATAATTTGATGCACGGGAGGTTTGACATGAAAGAAGAGTGGCAGAAAGAGGTTCTTATGAAGCAGCTATGACGTTTGTGGAGGGCTGGGAAGTCAAGGCTGAGAGGATTGCTTTAAAACCCATTAACATACCCCATCTTCTCAAGTATGGAACTCATGGGTTAGGAGCAAGACCTCTCACACGTTCAAGGTTGTTAATGTTGTTGTAATGGTCATATTATCTTCTTTATATGTCTTTTAGCTTTAATTAAGTAATGTTATTGTAGGAGACAAGTAACAAGTACAAAGAGCTGGGGGAAAAACATATACGTCACACAACAAATGGTAAAGGGGTGCTTAGATTAGCTTATGAAATGGTAATTAAAACGAATATTCAATTCAATCCCATGAAAAAGATTATTCAATATTTAATCTTTTTGTTATAAAGAAAAAGAAGAGTCCAGATCCAAGGAAGATTAGTAGGAGCCAAATTTGGATTTCTGGACACACACAGGCGGACGGTAGAGCTGTGAGGCCTGAATTTGCTCACACTGTTGTAAGTAGTTATGAAACTTTTTTATACATTGTTACATATATAAATGATCATTCTTATATCTTGTGTGTAAAATATTTATATTAGGAACAAATACAATCACTCGATAGTCAGATGGACTCTACATCTTGTGATAACTTCAAGGAAGATGCTGAGCAAGGTTTTAGGAAAAGAGAAACATGGAAGAGTGATAGGGTATGGCAGAGGGATCAGTTCTACTAAGCTATTATTTTTGCAAGCTAGAGACTCAAAGATTGCTGATTTGCAATGTCAGATTGTAAAGTTGAAGGGAATTGTGGAGGGATTAACTAGAAATAAGGTAACTATATTTTCATATTAGTTTAAATTAGTTTCTTAATTTGTTAATTAAATCAGTGGCCATGTTTCAGACAACCACTGGTGGTACTGAAACATCTGAGGGTGTTTCTGAATTGAAAGAAGGTGTGGGAGTACAAGTGCTGGATTGGACTGACTATAAAGTTTTGATTGGGGAAGGTTCATTTTGCTCTACTGATTTGTACTACAAAGTTGGTAGGATACCTATTGGTCCTTCTGCAGTAGCCATTATTGTGACATATGCAATCACACATTAAGCTGCTCTTTAGAGGCCTATATCAGAGTCAGTAGCATCAATTGGCCTAGCTGTGGGATGCAAGATTGTTGTTGGTGCCAAAACACCTTCAGCAGGATTTTGCCTTAGCTAGTATCACTCTCCGGATGATGACTCAGCACGTACTAGGCATAGAAGGATCTACCAAACAGATTTCTACCTGGGCACGAAAGATAAGTGGCTAAGCACCCAAGACATAGACGGGCTGAGAAGAATGTGAGCACGAGCTGAGCAAGTAGAGACCATGTCATGACGGTTCCAAGATAGTAGGGAGTCGCCGAGATTATAGGCTCAACAAACCGAGAAGATCGAAACAACTCGAGCTAGGCAGAGGGAGCTATAAAAATGAGAGGAGAGAGAATAAGAAGTCATCGAATCATTTTTGGAGAATTATAACCACTTTCTTACTGAGAATTTGTAAACAACTAGCTGTGTGTATTCATACAATTGAGATCAATAAAATCTATTTTCTATCTTTCTATCTGAATTTGTGTTGCGTATTTTTCCTGATTTTGACAAGAACAACGAATTCCTCATTAAGATCAACTTGATAAAAAATACTTAGTGGGTTTTAGCGTCCACAATTGCATGGCCTGTTGAGAAAGTGATTGTGGACAGGGAAACAAGTTCTCAAGACTATATATATGTAAGCTTCTCTATCTAATTTTCGTACTATTCAAGTACATAATTCTTACACTTTTACATTGCAGAAAACCAATTTAGATGAGACTCAAAGATGTAAAATCTTTGATTACACCGATGGAAACAATGAGGTTGTTGGTGAAGGTATCACTTGCTTAACAGATGCAATAGAAAGGGTCAACAATATCCCTATAGGTCCAAACGCTGGTAGTGTTAAAGTTGACATGATTTGTAAGGCCAAAATTTTTCTTTGGAGGCCAATTCCTGCCATGGTATTCATCTCTGATGCCCTTTGTGAGAAAATTGCATGGCCACTATTAAAGATTGAACTCCTTAACCCAACATACACTAAAGAAACCTATACGAAACCAGATAATCCAAATACAATGGTATGATATTGTTATTCTAGTTATTTAATGACTGATCTTTAACTTGATTCTATTGTTGTTTCAATTGTAGAGTCCACGCAACAACACTAGTTCCAAGAAAAGTGCAACGGATAAATGTATTCGTTTGGATTGCAACAACTCTGGATGCACGATAGCTGAAGGGAATGTAGCTTCACAAATCCAAACGAGAAGTGTCACTTCGTACCAATAGGTCCAAATGCAAGCAAGGTTTGGGTTTAATTAAGATTGGTAAGGCGAAGATGTGGAGGCCAAATGAAGAGATTGCATTTATTTCTGATGCATTAGGGTCAATTGTTGTTTGGCCAAATGATAATTTATTGTTTGTTTAAATCGAGTGTAACAATGCTGTTTGTATTTTCCTGAACCTACAAGTCACTGAAAAACAAGTACAAAATTAATGGTACAAATTGTAATGTTAAATTTTAGTACTACACACTTTAACAAAATTAACTATAACCACATCTATACCTAAAGTGTCAAATACTAGAGCAATTAATGTAGAAAAATTTGAGAAGATAAGAGATATAATGAAAATTTAATAAAATATAACAACTACACGAAACCTATAACTTGCAGTTATCATTACCTAGAGAACATGATAAGACCTAAGAGAAATTAAAAAAAAAATCAATTAAGACGCTTGTTTCTTTCTAATTTAATTGAAGAAAATCAAATAAATGCAATTAAAAGTTGCGTCGCTTCTGTTTCCATCTCTCTAAAAAAATCAAACAAAATCAAAACACTCGAAGATTTTGATATCTCATCTCTCATCTTGAATATTTTTGAGCTCTCATCCTTCATCTTTCATCTTCATCAACAATGGCTATTCTTAAAGTTCTAGATCTCATCACTGATACGTGCGAGGACACCTTCAGAGTAAAGGTGGTTCGAAGATTTCAGGTCGTATACCGTTACGAGATCGTGAGGGAGTTCATACTTGCTGACCACACTGGAACCACGTATTGTGCACCCTTCTACCAAGCGTCAATATGGACATCTCTCTCATGCAGGAAGGCGATGGCGTCGAGCTATCGAAGTTTCTAGTGAGGCACTCGAGTACGTTCTTCAAGAATACTTGCTTTTTTGTTGATACTGTGTTCTCTGATTTCACCACCATCAGGCGTGTCGAGCCTGTCACCAAGTCCAGATGTATAAAGTACTCAGAGTTCTCATGGTTGAAATCGTGGTTACATGTTTGCATTACTGAAACCGGTACATTTTTCTCGTTTTTAGTGATTAGTGTTTATGTTAGATTTGGTAATTAAATAGTAAATGGAATATACTTGTGAAATAGTAATAGGATTAGGTAGATTTAGTAACTATAGTACAGAATAAATGCAGTGCAAAATCAGAGAAAACAGAGCAAAAAAATAGAGAAAATCCTGATGCTCTTATCTTGACAATGCATTGCACGTAGTCGGTTGAATAAAGTACATAGACGATGTAATGTATGAAAAAGCGGTCACAACAATGTGATTCATGGAAAGGGTGATGGTGCTGACGTTTGTTCTTATGAATAGAGAGTAAGTATATTTGTATCGGTTGGATTTTATGTGTTGTGTATGTGTATTGATTGTATTTTTTGCATTGTCTATTTTAGTTGGAGCTATCTGGAATGCAAGGCCTTTGGCCATTATGTCGACTATTTTGCTGTATTGAAGTCGACTCTGCATCAAAATGGTGGTACATATTGTGAACTCTGATTCTGGAGGATTCACCAGGGGAATGCTAATACCACAGTCTACTCTAGCTTCGACGGCGTTTCTGATGTCGTTATCAACCCGGTCATCCCGGAGGTCAAAGTTCTGAGGAAGATCTTGTGAAATTGCCATTGTTTTCAAAATATTTTCTAAACAATTTTTATTTGTTTCTATTGTTAATAACTTTGTTTCACCATTCTTAACACTTTAACAATTTTATACGCACTACAAATTTTAAAAAATTGACAAAATATCTGAGCAATTAATGAAGAACAAATAAGAGAAGATCATGTAATCATAACCTATGAGGAATATGTATAGAAAACAGGAACTCAATAGCCACGCGTCACTTCTGTTTAATTTCATTAAAGGAATTTATAGCCACGCGTCACTTCTGTTAAATTTCATTAAAGGAATTTATAGCTACGCGTCAAGGAACCCTAAACCCTAAATGCTTCAACTTACAACAAATTTTAAGAAATTTATTAAAATGATACCCTAAAACCTATCAATAAGTGTTTATGGTTAGAGATGCTCTTAGACAAAATAAAAAAATGCAGATAGCAAATCAAAAGTACCAAATAGTACCATTAGTAATCAATAGAGAATAAAATTCATTATAATATTGTATAGATTTAATTTAACTTTTAAATAAAAAAAAGAATTTGAAGAAATATTGGCATTGACTAAAGAAAACCGTTTGAGATTTTCAAGGGTATTGAAGACGCAAATCCACAATCTTTTTAGGCAACTCGCGAATGAAGGCGAGTATTTCCATCTTCCAGAAACAAGCATTGCATAGTGGCTCCAGTTTGTACCACTCGTCCCACGGGTGTCCCCATCTATTGATCACTTGACACGGGCAACTATTAATATCCCGACAGTAGACATTGTGAATTTTGGTGACCCTTTGGAGCAAGAATGGAGGCAAGTTGTTGCTCCACGACAATGAAGAAGGTGCTTGGATTTTCCGCTTTGCAGACCGTGATAAATCCCTAGATATATTAACCAAATCACTGTTGAAGACCACATCAGGGGACATGATCCTTTTCAGATGGCTATAGGTGTAGAGAGCCACATCATACCCCTTCTCAGCGGCAAACCTAATCTTTAAGAGTTTGCCTTCCATGTCCTCGGTCCAGAAAAACTCTCTAGCCCCGATAAGGAAGATAGCGGAAGGGTTTTCATTGTGGAGACACAAATGATTGAACTTCACACCAGCAGAATAGTACCAATCTCCTTGCATAGTGAAAAGATCGACGCTATGGTAGAATGTTTCTCTTTGAACCGCATCGCGCATGACCACACAAATGCTCTTGCATTTGAAAAGATCTCTGTATGAGAAACTTGCGACCTTTAGGAGAATGTTTTCAAGGATTTCCGACGGAAAATCGAGAATATGAGGGTTTACCATCATTTTTTCATGATCAGTAAAATGGATTAATGGGCAGATGAAAAGAATGAGTATATATTAAAACCTATGCGGAAGATGGTTAGACCACTCAAATTTTTTTTATTTAAGAGACGTGTTTGTGTTTAATTTAATAAAAGGAACTAAAAATGCATTTAAGACTCACGTCGCTTCTGTTGACCCTTACGTCCCTTTTGTTTCCCTCTTTATCATTCTCTTACAACTGATAACCCTAAACCCTAAATACTTAAATATACCATAAAACCGAAATTCTCTACAAAATAAAAGTTTCAACAACTTTTAAATAAATGTTTAGTAAGTTGTTTAGTTTAATAAATTTGAGTTGTTTAATTTCAAAATCGTAAACCTTAACACTAGACCCTAAACTGATATAAACTCTTTGAACCTATAACTAATATTTCAAAAAACTCATCTAATATTCTTTATATCCATTTAAATATACATGCTACAACTTTTGACAGTTTATTAAGTTGTTTAGTTTAATAAATTTGAGTTGTTTAATTTCAAAATCGTAAACCTTAACACTAGACCCTAAACTGATATAAACTCTTTGAACCTATAACTAATATTTCAAAAAACTCATCTAATATACTATATATCCATTTAAATATACATGCTACAATTTTTGACAGTCTATTAAGTTGTTTAGTTTTTATATTTGAGTTGTTTAGTTTCAAAATCGTAAACCTTAACCCTAGACCCTAACTGATATAAACCCTTTGAACCTATAACTAATATATAATTTATATCCATTTATATATATGAACTTATAGGAATAAAATTTTGAATATTGTTTTGAATAAGCATATCATAGTTCTTCTCTAATTAACTTTAAATTTTGCAATTGTATTTTGTTAACTATATTTGTAAAACTAATTTGAAAAAGTAATATAAAAACTGGCCAATGAACAGCTGAGACGGAGATAGTAAACGAGATGCAACATACACCACTGGATATTTGTAGACAACTTAATTCATTCAATATGAGCCGTTGTTTCCTTTCGAGTTTCTTATGCCGGGAAACTGAAAATTTTGCAAAAATTACAGACTCCTCGATTTTTAGTTCTAAACCTAATCTATCATCTCCATCTTCTTAATTATAAACCTAATCTGCAACAATCTTTATATATTTCTCATATTGAGAAGTCGTAGATTTGGCTGCAAAGGTATCATGTACATAGATCTCTCGAGAAATACTTTCATTCGCCGATTGAAATAGTTATTCTAACTTTTTCGCGATTTAACATGTTGGACTAGTCCCGAGTACTTAGAAGGAGCAACCAATTTCGTAATCTCATCGGCAAGAAGATCGGGTAATCTGACTGAAATGCTTTGCTCATGTAGGGGTATGGATAAAAAGTATAAGAGTTCTTCTTGGAGTATTCATGGTGAAGGAATGTCTATTACAAAGGACACTACTATTGATTCTGAAACTGAGGCATTTGATTTGTTCAAGACTACATTTATTATGGATGATGGTAATCCAATTCAGATGAATGAAAAGGGAGAAACAAATGATGATAAACCTGTAGAAGAATCTAAGTTCATCATGAAAAAAATTAAAAGAAGCTGAAACACCATTGTACCAAATGATGATGAACTGACCCATGAGCCAGCTTAGGTGAATATGTTACTTTTATTTACCTTGTTGCAAAATTTTTGAAATTTTGGTTTCATAGCATCTTATTACCTTTTCTGTATTCATTTCAATTTCACTTTAGAGGACAACAGCAAGAAGACTGTTATACATTATTTCGCTGAGAAATATAACTATAAAGTGAAATATCCATCACTACCCGCCATCCAATCAGGGAGCGACTCAAAGCCTGCTTAGTTGCCCATGGAAGTATAGTACTGATTTAGACATTTTATTCACGTGAATATTATGTGGTATTATTAAAGATCTTTGCTTATTTTTGGTGTTTGTAGGTCTGTCGAATAGCTGATAGGCAGCGATACACCAAAAGGATCAATGAAAGGCAAGTGACTGCGATGCTTAGAACCACCTGCCAACGACATCCTAGGTAGGAAGTTATTGAATGAAAACGATCTTTCCTTAATTTTGCATTCCTGTTTTTCTATTATAAGATGGTCAAGAACATTGAATTTAACAATATGAACTTGTAAGCCTAGAGTTTGGGATGAATGTGATTGGTCATCTAGCTTCAATTCAGGCTAGAGTACGTCTCCTATGGTGATTTTCTCACTTTTATCTTTTGATTGCTTTTATTTTTTTAAATAAAGTTTTTCTTTTCATTGATCCTGATGAATAATGTCTTTTTATCTAGTTGAAATACGATGTAGGTTTTCAACTATGGGGAAGATGATTCTTTAAATTGATATGTTGTAATGAGAGCACCGCCTAGTGGCTATCCAAGAAATAGATGATGGAGAAAGTGAAGATGCTGATGGTTGGTAGTATATATTGGTAGTAGATTGAAATAGTCTTGGTGATGTTTGATAGGTTTTATGGTTTTTATTGGTTGATTCCTTACATTATGGAAATGCTACTCTTTTTGTAAACATAGAAATGTTTTATGGATATAATAAAATTATTTAATATTTATTTTATTTTTATTTGAAAAACAATTCAAAAATATATTATAATTAAAAAATAAATTCAATTGTATAATTATAATAATATTAATTGCCAGGTGTACACCAAAAAAACATAATATTAATTGTGGGGTGCAAACAAAAAAAATATTAATTGTTGGGTAATTACAACACAATAATAGCAAAAATAGTTTGCTATCTTTGTAAAACAAACTGCTATATATGCAATCCAATTATAATACAAATCCAATGCTACTGAATATAAAAAACTAAAGTTATTATTAAATTCTTTAATAAAAAATATACGGCGCTATTATAAAAATAAACAATTGCATCTTCACCGACGCTATCGTAACTTCGATAATTATAGCATACATTAAATCCGCTATCCAAAGTGTCCGATCTATAATAATAGGTGTTGTTAGAGCGTTTAATTAACAACTATGCTATCCTACAATAGCGTTTTTCGACCGCTAAGAAAAGATATATTTCTTGTAGTGGAAGATGTCTGCATGAGGAAGATATTCTGAATTTTTTGTACCATTTTCATGGTTCAGATTATGTCGGTCACTTCGCTACATTCCAGACGGTTTTTAAGGTACTCCAAGTAGGTTTTTGGTGGCCCACTATGTTCAGAGATGCTCATAATTTCATCTCTCACTGCGATTCTTGCTAAAGAAAAGGGAACATTTCAAAGGGAAATGAGATGCCACAGAACTTCATTCTTGAAGTTGAGGTTTTTGATGTGTGGGGAGTTGACTTTATGGGTAACTTCCCTGTTTCTCATAAGAACCTTTATATTCTAGTTGATGTTGATTATATGTCTAAGTGGGTTGAACCAATTGCTAGCCCCACTAATGATGCAAAAGTTGTGCTAAAAATGTTTAAGTCTGTGATTTTCCCCAAGTTTGGTATTCCCATAGTAGTCATCAGCGATGGAGGCACTCATTTCATCAATAGAGTCTTTGACGGATTGCTCAAGAAGCACGGGGTGAAGCATAAAGTTGCAACACCATATCACCCTCAGACTAGTGGACAAGTAAATGTTTCTAACAGGGAAATCAAAGTTATCCTGCAGAAAATGGTAAATAGATCTATGAAAGATTGGTCTCTGAAGCTAGATGCTCTATGAGTTACAGAATAGCATTTAAGACTCCTCTAGGTACTACTCCTTTTAACCTTTTCTATGGTAAACCTTGTCACTTACCTGTAGAACTGGAGCACGAAGCTGCATGGACTGTCAAGTTGATGAACTTTGACATAAAGACCACATCAGAACGGCGTCTTATTTAACTCAATGAGATTAAAGAGATTGCCACATAGCATATGAAAACTCCAAGATATAGAAGGAAATGACCAAAGTTGCACATGACAAGAAAATCATTCCAAGCGACTTTCGACCGGGTGATCAGGTATTGTTCTATAACTCTAGATTGAAACTATTCCATGGGAAATTGAAATCTAGGTGGTATGGACCGTTCGTCACAACTAAGTAAGACCATATGGTGCGGTTGTACTCAAAAATAGCCAAGGTAATGATTTTGTTATAAATGGTCAAAGTTTCAAGACTTATCTAGCTACTACAGAGCTTATGGAGGAACCTGAGATTCCTCTAGCAGATCCGACCTTGGTTTAGAGGTAAGTGCCGTCAAGCTATTGACGTTAAACAAGCGCTAAGTGGGAGATAACCCACTATTTGGTGTTTTGAGTTTATTAGGTCCTAGTTTTAAGTCAGTTTAGATTTTAGATTACTAATTTTTAACTTTTAGTTTTGAGTTTAAAGTGTTTCAGGAAGTTCAGGAAATGGAGAATTTGGTCGAATGCTTAGATCGACCGATCTTTCTATGGATCGATCGATCCATTCAACCAAGATTGTTTCGTACAAAAGAATCGATCGATTCCTTCTAGGGATCGATCGATCCATCAAAGTCCAGACCAGCTGGAAAAAACGGATCGATCGATCCGTCTATGGATCGATCGATCCAAACAACCCAGGAAGTTACGTAAAAAGGGATCGATCGATCCCTGCAGAGAGAGATTGATCCCTCGTCCAAGTAAGTCTAAAAATCACTTAAATTGAACCGGATCTTAGGAATAAACCCGATTTTTACTTAAATTAAACTGATTTCTTCATCTTCCACACTCTTAGTTCGATCCAAACACCTCTTTCACCATTTGTTTTTCAAAAACTTCTCCAAAAATTCTTCAAATCCCCACATCTCTATCTTATCCAATTCTAAACCGATTTTTGAGATTTTGGACTCCATTCCACTCGATTTTTCCAATCCAATTCTCTCACTTTCATTTCGATTCAAGCAAGGTATAGAACCCTAACTCTCTCCTTTTGATTCAAAAATTAGGGTTTATAAGTGGCTTTTGTGTTTTGTTGGATTGGAATGATTGAATTGGTTATATATGTGCTTATATACTCTCTTTTGTGGTTAGTTGATAAATGCATATGGATTTTGGATGAGTTATGTTCAGATTGAGGAATTTGGATTTTGGGTTTGAGATTTTGATAGGGATTTCGGATTTGTTAGTTTTAGGATTTTTTGATGGAATTGATATGCTTAAACAGGATAGGATAATGGTTTATCATTGAGTTTGGATTGTTGGTTTTGTTGGTTTGGAATTTCATAACTCTTATTTGCAATTTCTATGTTTCAAAAGTTTGAATTTTGATCTTTGGAATGGTTGTTCATTTGATTCTTACTAATTTTATGTTGATATTGCTTAAATCATTGTCCAACTTACTTTATGATTGATTGACAACTTCTTTGGAATTGTTTTTAGATTTTTGGGTACAACGCCCATACACCAAGAATAAGATCCTCTGGTGAGTCTGGCGTCATGAAGATCTCTAGCTATCCCATCTGGGTCTTCACTATAGCCTTTTCTTCTCTGGATTTCTTGAGCTCAGTCACCTTCTTGATGGCAAAAGGTTGTTTTGACTCCACGGCAGCAACTAGATACCAGTACCTCTGTTGTGAGTTAGGCAGAGGACGGCGCGCTCGAAGACATGGTTTGGAGGTTTGTCAAAAAGGCTCTTGGAGCTTCACGAATGGGGGAGGGGCGGGGGTCCAACTTGTGGCACGGCTCTTCGGGATGGCACCACCGACAAAGTGTTCCTAAGCCATCTCTTCAAGACTGTGTGCCTTGCCCCTTCCGGAAAAATGTTTTTACCTAGTACGACTCGCGCCGCATAGCCAGAGCGGTCTCTTCCTCTCTTTTTCGTTGTCGATCTATAGGCCTCTGCCTACGGTGGGGGTTGTGGTGCCCTCACCGATTTTCGGGAACATGAGCAGGTGACGACAGCGGTGGTAGTATTAGTGTTTCCTAATCCACATATACTTTAGTTTCCTTAAACCGGTTCTTGTATTTGGTATAACTGGGTGTGGGTGTGTCTAGGCTTTTATAAAATCTGGATGTACTATGTTTATATTAATGTTATAAACTCTATCAAAAAGGCCAGTGGTACCCATGAACGACTAGACATCAAGTGCATAAGAGGGTATGTGCAATGACCCAACCTAATTTTTAAACTAGGCCAGATGAGGTTCTAACTTTACTTAGTCAAATTTCATGCGAGCTATTGATTCTTTCAGAGTTCTTAAGTGTTAAACATGCATTTTTATTAAGTAGATTCAACCAATTTAATTCAATACTAGTTCTATACTTAGCCATTTACAAGCATTACACTAAACAATCTACCCAACATGCATATTAACCCAAAATCCACCATCCTTCCTTCCTTAGCCTTGATTCCGTAAGCTGTCTCATTCCTTAGCAACACCTGCGACCACAAAAGAGGCATAAGCAATTGCACTTTTCTTAGTGAATGCGGTTTAATCCGCATCACTTCGCTCAAACATATCATGTTCCCAAACAGTTCATCAATTCGAAATAGTTAAGTTTAGTTCTAGTTTTATACTTAACAATTTTCACATTTTTATCAACTAGTTAGACTATCCCGGCCATCCAGTCGCATCCGGACTGGTCGCTAATCTAACTGAAATCGGCATTATGCCTTAACATCAACATTACACCCAATACACGGTTTACATGACCGTTTCAATACTTTCCGGCACACATGGCCATTTTATTCACTTATCAAGCTCACACGGCGATTATATCGGCTCATATGGCCACTTATTCACATTTCGGCTCACATGGCCCAATTCACTCACTGATCGGCTCTCACAGCAATCAGTTCAGATTATCAACTCACATGGTCGTAAACTCGACAACATTGCCCACAGTTCATGCATCCGGTCTATATGACCATCATATCATGTTGTCATGCCACACAAGCATCGGTAAGGTCAGACACGACCATCCGAACGACACCATGGACTTAGACTATCATGGAGACAAGTCTAATCTACGGGTTAAAACGCACTCACCTTAGTAAACCAGTCAGTTGACTGATGCTTCCTGAACCGCGTTCTGATCACCCACGAACTACTTCTCTCGACTGATGCGGACACTCGAACTGAACCCACGAACTGAATGCACCAACACAACTGATCTTCCCAACACACGAACTTTCTCTCACTACAAAACTTTCTCTCTCTATGAACTGATATTTCGTAGAAGAGTTGAAATGTGCGCAACAATCCGGTATTTATAGGGAAAAATCATGCACGCATGCATGTGTGCGGTTCAACACGTCATGCCCACGCGTCAGTCCAAATCAACACGCGCCCATGCGCACTGAACGTGTTCGAAGGCGGGTTGAAATCACAACACGTACCCGGACACGCGTCGCTTGTCGGCTTGGGTCCCACCACTCGAGCAAACCACCCGATACAAACAGAACATGCGTTGATCATCGATTCAGGTAGCGCACTGACTGGACCGCCCGATGATGATGCGCCAGCGCATCACACACGTTTCCGACTGACTGAACCATCCGACAATGTGAATCATCGCATAAACTATGCATTTTCCTGAAAACTACGCATCATCATGACTGACGATCCGACTATGCGCATTCATCAAGTAAACTACGCATCAGTCCGTCCAACCATCGACCAAACTGACTGATTCCAAACGTTCTGATCCAACTCTCGATCAAACTGCCCACTTATGCAGAAATCACGTTTTAAACTGAAGTTCCCGCATGATCACCCACTTATGCGCATCATCGGGTAAATTTTGCGCATGTCAGAACATAAACTGACTGGTTCGAGCAGTTTACAAATTTTCTCGGCCAAACCACCCTTAAAATGATTTTCTCCTCTTAAACACCCACTTTCCAGTATAACTGCATCACTTGGCTTAGTTTTTGACTAGTTTGCTCACGATTGGATTCCCGGTCAACTTGGCTCAGTCACTCAGCCAAAACTTGGCGGATCACGGGTACTACAATATGCCCTTTCGTACAAGTCATATAAAACGAGCTTGACCAACTCGTCTCAATGGTTATGTTCTTTATACAACACGTTGTACAAAATACTTCCTTCTACTCTCTCTCTCTCACTCTGCTATGTCCAGCATCTTCACCACAAGTTACTGTTCTATATCCCATATCACACTATGTTACCTGTGATAAATTTTCATATTAGCAGAAGGTATTTCTTGTTGCGATTATTGCAGATTATGAACCAAGGTCATATGTTATGAAGGATGAAAGATGGCATAACGCGATGAAAGTTGAAATAAACTCTTTGGAAGAAAATAATACTTGGTCGAACAACATTACTACCGAATAAACGAGCAATTGGATGTTGTTGGATTTTTACTATCAAATATCGGTCTATGGTGACATTGCATGCTATAAAGCGCGATTGGTAGCATTAGGAAATCGTCAAGAGGAAAGCTTAGATTTCGCAAAAACATTTTCTCCGGTGGTGAAAATGACAACAATGCGCATGTTTCTTAAAGTTGTGGTTGCTAAACAGTTGGATTGGATGTACTCAATGCGTTTTTGCACGGTAATTTGGATGAGGAGATCTACATGAAATTATCACATGGTTTTGATTCACAAGAAAATAAAAAGAATGTACGCTAAAGAAATCATTATACGACTTAGGCCATTCACCTTGATGTTAGTTCTCAAAATTAAGTTCGGTGTTGAAATGTTATGATTCTCAGAAATAATATTCTGATTATTCTTTGTTCACTATGGTTCGAGGGAACATGTCATTCTACATTCTTGTGTACGTAGACGATTTGGTGATTGGTGGTAGCGACCCATAAGCTATTACACAATTTAAAGGTTATCTCAGTTAAAATGAAAGATTTTGATCACTTAATATACTTCTTTAGAATCAAAGTATCTCATTCTACAAAAGGTATAAATATCTTCAGTAACATAAATATGCATTAGACCAAGTCTGCTTTAGTGGGTAGTCGGCCAGTTGCAACACCTGTGGAACAGAACCAAAATCACAAACAAATGAAGGTGATTTATATGGAGAATCGGTGGAAATATTTGTCTTGAGCTTTATGTGTTTGTTTTGAGGATTAACTAAGTTTGGGGATAAATCTAACCAAGAGATAAGTGACATGCTGGTTTGACAATCGGTTGTTACAACTAGTGATTGAATTCAACGAATAAAATTAATGACATCGTTTCACATTTATGATTTTCTTAATTTTTTAGCGACCAGTCATTATGACTGTCAAACCAACCGCGATAATGATGGTAAAATAAGTAAAAAATTAACTAAAATTAAATAATTAAATTCGGTGTTAAAAATTTATCATTTTCTTCTTAATATACAATATTGATTGATGTAAGAAAAAAATATATATATACAATACTGATATGTAATTTATATATTTTTCATAACAAATATATATATATATATATATTATTAATTTAAAATTTATATATTATTATTAATAAACATATTGTTATTATTTTCTTCTTAATATACAATATTGATATGTAATTTGTATAC
This sequence comes from Iberis pinnata, assembly GCA_900406425.1. Classification (NCBI taxonomy): domain Eukaryota; kingdom Viridiplantae; phylum Streptophyta; class Magnoliopsida; order Brassicales; family Brassicaceae; genus Iberis; species Iberis pinnata. The sequence goes on from OVBE01000960.1 coordinate 30,303, forward strand.
TTTTGTTTACAAATATATATTTTATTATTTAAAAATTTAAATTAAAAAAGTGATAATAAAATGAACAACATAATTACCAGTTACAGCAACATCAAAATGAATAACATTATATGTCCTTGTTTGTCTTGTTGTTGCTAGTGATTATAAAACTAACACTCCAAACTTGTTTAGGTGAATGTTAGTGATGACAGAGCAGAAAATTTCCGTAGTTGTCTTAAATGGAAAATTTACTTGTCTATGTATCAGCTTGGTCTAAACATTATGTGTCTACATGAAGTGTTCTGAATTCAACTTTTAAACAATATCATTACAAGAAATCAGACGAAAACTGACAAACATTGACGGATAAAAATATGTAAGTAATTTTTCTCGATACAAACTAGCATTTGTCAACAGATATATTCGAATATATTGACGGATTTTCCGTTAGTAATACGTCAACTAAGAACTCTATAAAAACCAGAATACTCAATATAATCTCCTCTTTCCAAACTTACACACATTCTTAAAAAAATGTCTACTTCGATCATGGATGGATGGTGAAAGGATAAATGAAGACACAAAGCTTTTGAATAACCAATATGCATGTGGTGTTTGTGAGTTCATGGAATTGGCATGTCGACAACGTCAGGCACAAAGTATTCATAAGTTAACATGTCTATTTTCTTTATGTCGTAATTCCCATAATATCATGATAGATTTAGTATAGAATCACTTGTATTTCAATGGTTTTAAGACGGGTTATAAGATTTGGTATCTACATAGAGAAAGACCTGATGTTGTTAATAGTAGTAGCTCTAGCGAACTGTATGCCGATAGACATAAGAACCTAGAATGGAAGTAGATTTTGAGGCTGGTACGGTTCAAATGGTTAATGACGCTTATAGAGAAAATATAGAGTCGGTGCAAATTATTGAAGAAAGGTTGAATGAAGAACCTAACTTAGAAGCATGAAATTTTTGTATGTTAAACGCAACAAATCAACCATTATCTAGAGGATGTAGAGATGGTCATTGGCCTTTATCATTTGCGAGTAGGTTGATGGGGATAAAGGCATACTATAATTTGGTTAAGGATTGTGTTGACGAAATAGCCAATTTTTTCAGGGATATCTTGCTAGAGAATAAATTGCTCTATGTTCATATTACGAGATTAAAAAAACTTGATTTGGGCTGGGATTGTCGTATCAGATTATAGATGTGTGCACCGATAATTTTATGATCTATTGGAGATATGGCTGGGGAAATAAATCGGAACCAAAGAAGAAGAAAAATGGATTTGGGTCGGTTCAGTTCCACCCAAATTACCTGATGGTTCCTATTGAGCCAGGGTTTAGCACCCTCTAAAGGCCTAACACGAAATCAGGCCCAGTTCTAAAGGGAGGCCCATTAACAGCATGCGAGATTTGACCAGGCGACGACACCTGTCAGGTCACTGTTCACGGTGACTTAGTCTGACATGAAGCAGTATAAATAGGTGGTCAGATCAATTTAAAAAGGGGGTCGGACAAAAAGACAAGGAGACGGAGAGGAGATAGAAAGAGAAACCGCCGATATCGACGAAGTGAAGAGACGATAATTAGTAAAAGTACTTCGACTATCAGTAGCTCGACTATTCATGGAGTAGCAGTTAATGATGTTTCGGCCACAGATTATCTGAAGAAAATAGTAGTTTAGCTTCGTCTATTCATAGCATAAAGTAGAAAGTAAAAACCTATTGCGAAGACCGGTTAAACATTTGGCACCGTCTGTGGGGAAATACGAGGCTAAGGGTCCAAGACGGCAGAGTAATGGCTGAAAATAGCGAAGGCAAACCTGACAAGGTAGTCGAAGCACAGTCTCAAGTAGAAGCTTGTCAAGCATAAACCAATCGTTTAATCATTCAACGCCTCGACGATCAAGCTAGAGAAGCAAGTGAATTTCAAGCTCGGTTTGAAGGTGTGTTCACAGATAGCGAAACAAGAGCTCATCTGGACAACCTCAACAATACTCTCTTCGGGACACCTAGTGCAACACCACAGCCTACTCCGACTGGTCCAAGCGACAAGACACCAGAGCCGAATGTAGATGCCCTAGTCAAGATGAAATCGCTGCTTTGAAGGAACAGATACGTGAGATGAGTTCGCAGGTGCATCGGGCTATAAGTTCGGCCCCAGAATTTGACCGCGTCGTCGAGGAAACTCAGCGAACTCCATTCACTAAGCAGATAACCAACACGCAGATCGGCCAGGTTGCTAAGATTAAGTTCCCGTTGTACAAAGGTAATAGTGATCCTAGTCATCATCTCACCGCATTCACAATACCTATGGGACGAACGCGCTTTAGCCCAACCAAAAAAGATGCTGGTTATTATCAATTCTTCGTCGAGAACCTCGGCGGGGCTGCGTTGACCTGGTTCTCGCGCCTCCCACCGGGAAGCATTAGTAATTTCCAGCAGCTGTCTACTGCCTTCGTAAAGCATTACTGGATCTTCATTGAGAAAAAGGTTTCGACAACGGATCTCTGGACATTGGCCCAAGGATGTCGCGAACCCCTGCGAATCTTTATTGAGAGGTTCAAAAGGATAGCTTCTCGGCTAACTATACCCAACGAAGCAGCGATCGCAGCTTTGCAAAACTCTTTGTGGTATGAATCGCGTTTTCGCGAAGAACTTGTCTTAAATCAGCCTCAAATGCTGGAAGATGCCCTGCACCATGCAAGTTGCTTTGTCGAAGCAGAGGAGGAGAAAGCTAAGATGACTAAGATCCATGGAAAAGAGCGTCAGACCCATAAGGAAAAAGATGAATATAGGGAACCCCGTCAACATTATGCTAGGTCCTTCGAAAAAAGAAGGATGTGATCCATTATGTCCAAGGCCAAGGAAGTCAGACGCGAACCGCATCTAGGCAAGTCGATGATAACCCGAAATCTTTTTGTGAATTTCATGGAAGGTCCGGGCATAGTACTGACGAATGCATACACCTAAAGAAAATGGTTGTAAAGCAGTATGGTTCTTCAGCGCCGAGGCAGAATGCGCCTTGGACTAAACAGCGAGGTGGCTTTAATCGCGGTGGTTTTAGACAAGGTGTAGTAAATGCTCGCACTGACATGGTCAAAAGGAACCTTCAGACCCCCGATTGACCAAGATATGGAACCACCAAAAAGGGATAGAGAAGGCATAAACGACGAGGTACAGCCCATACCACGTCGGCGAATCAATGTTATAATGGGTGGACTAAGGCAATGTAATGATTCGGTCCGGGCAATCAGGAAATTGGAACGCAGAGCGTCAATATCAATAACCAGTACTTTGGCTATTGGAACAGATGAAGATCTAGTCAAATTTACACAGGCTGATGCAAACGGAGTAGACGCACCGCATAATGACTTTCTTGTTATTGAACTAATGTTCGAAGACTGCGAAGTCTCCAGGGTTTTGGTAGATACGGGAAGTTCAGTGAACATTATCTTTAAAGAGACCCTTACAAAAATGAAGGTAGACGAGGCGAGAATAAAACCATCATCTCAGGTACTCACGGGCTTTAGCGGTGAGACAGTCACCGCAGCAAGAAGCATTAAACTACCCCTAAGCATAATGGGTGTAACTCGTATCGTGAAGCTATTGGTTGTAGACGAGCACCCGGTTTTCAATGCAATTGGGCACCCCATGGTTATTTATGATGAAAGTCGTGGTGTCCATCTACCACCAATGTCTAAAATTCCCTACTCCAAAAGGAACTAAGACAATTAGAGGTAACCAGAGGGCTACACGAACTTGCTTTATAGTCGAGCATAAAGCGCACAAGAGATATGAAGCATAGCAACTACCGACGAAGCCCGATGATAAGCCCGGGCCGTCGTTGACAACCAAGCAGTGTACAACAGCTTTGGAACCAATTGACCAAGTGTCCATTGATGATGACGACACATCGCGGCGTACTAATATCGGTCGTTATTTGGAAAAAACAATTCGAGACGAGCTTATCTTATTCTTAAAAAGCAACGTAAGCACTTTTGCATGGTCGATATCTGATATGACAGGTATTGACCCATCAATCATTTTCCATGAGTTGAACGTCGATCCCACTATCAAGCCAGTCAGGCAAAAGCGCCGAAAGTTAGGGATTGAACGTAATCAAGCAGTCAACAACGAGGTCGAGAAATTGCTGCAGGCTGGTTCCATAGTCGAGGTCAAGTACCCTGAATGGATAGCTAACCTGGTGGTAGTCAAAAAGAAGAACGGGAAATGGCGAGTCTGTGTAGACTTCACCAATCTAAACAAGGCATGTCCGAAAGATAGTTTTCCACTTCCACATATAGATCGACATGTCAAGGCCATAGTAAGCAACAAATTACTCTATTTCATGGATGCATTCTTTGGTTACAATCAAATCATGATGCATCCAGATGATCAAGAAAAAACCGCCTTTATTAGTGATTGTGGCATATACTGCTATCGCGTCATGCCATTCTTCCTGAAAAACGCCGGTGCAACGTATCAAGGCTGGTTAATAAAATATTCTCGTCCTAATTAGGCAAGATCATGTAGGTATACATAGATCATATGCTTGTGAAGAGCACCTCGGCATCGGATCATATATCTCATTACGTACGTGTTTTCAAATCTTGAATTTGTACAGAATGAAGTTAAATCCAGCGAAGTGTACGTTCGGTGTGAAATCAGGTGAATTCCTGGGTTACATCGTCACCCATAGAGGAATAGAAGCTAACCCGAAGCAAATCTCCGCCATCATCGACCTGCCATCCCCTAGAAGTATAAGGGAGGTGCAGCGGTTGACGGGCAGGGTTGCCGCATTGAATAGGTTCATATCACGATCGACGGAGCGGTGCCTTCCTTTCTATCAATTACTCAAAGGGAACAAGACATTTAACTGGTATGAGACGTGTGAAGAGGCATTCAAAAAACTCAAAGAGTACATTTCTACCCCGCCTATCTTGGGAAAGCCTTTAGACGGGGAAAATTTGTTACTCTATGTTTCTGTTTTGACGACATCTGTTATTGGGGTTCTGGTACGAGATGATCGCGGCGAGTAGAAGCCAATATTTTATGTCAGCAAAGTGCTCGATGGGGCGGAGACTAGATATTCAATGTTGGAAAGGTTGGCTTATGCCGTGGTTATTAGTGCTCGTAAGCTCAGACCCTATTTTCAGTCTCACTCAATCACGGTGATGACTACTCAACCGCTACGAGCTATCCTGTATAGCCCGAGTCATTCCGGTCGAATGGCAAAGTGGGCTATTGAGCTTAGTGAGTATGACATTGAGTTTTGCAGTCGGACTAGTATTAAGTCTAAGGCTCTCGCAGACTTCCTAGTCGAAGTGCCCCCCGAGCTCCTCGATCCCTGTACAGCAGGGATGTGGAATCTTCATGTTGACGGTTCATCGAAATCGAATGGGTCTGGAGTTGGAATTTGTCTTGAATCACCTACGGCCGAGATCATCGAACAATCTATTAAATTGAAGTTTGCTGCTTCAAACAACGAGGCTGAATACGAGGCACTCCTTGCTGGGCTTCGTCTTGCAAGGAGCATGGGGGTAAAGATAATTCGTGTTCATTGCGATTCCCAGCTCGTCGTAAGCTAGTGCAGAGGTGATTACAAAGCCAAGGATGATCGAATGACTTCTTATCTCCATCTCGTCCAAAACCTCACAAAGGATTTCGACGATGTTGAGATTGTGAAAATCCTGAGAAGCGAAAACACCTCTGCGGACAACTTGGCGACTTTAGCCTCCGCTCCAACAAGTGGGTTAACACGTTCAGTCCCAATTGAAGAGATCGTTGTTCCAAGAATATCACGCACCAAGGTGCACATGGTAGACAGTGCCTCGAACGAGGATGCCTTAAATGATGAAGAAATGATCGACGAACAAACAAAAGGTGATTTGAGATCATAAATATATGCTTATATAAGTAAAGGAACCTTACCAGCTGATAAGTGGGCAGCCCGACGTCTCAGGGAAAAAGCTTCAAAATATGTGCTGTTAGAAGGGGAGTTGTTTCGACGGGATGTATCTGGAGTGTTGCTGTGGTGTGTATCAAAACACGAAGCCAACCGTGTAATAGCCGAAACGCATGAAGGAGCTTGTGGCAACCATTCCGGTGGGCGTTCTTTGGTATTGAAAATCAAGCGTCGTGGTCATTTCTGGCCAACAATGGTTTCGGATTGTCAGACTTACTACCTAAAGTGCGAGCAATGTCAGCGCCATACTCCGACGAGACATCAACCAGTTGAATGTTTAAGAGTCTTGTTGCCACCTTACCCGTTTATGAGGTGGGCTATGGACTTTGTCGGACCTTTTCCTTCGTCCAGGAAACGAAGGTATCTATTGGTAATGATCGACTACTTCTCAAAGTGGGTTGAAGCCAAAGCTTATGCTAAAATCCAAGATGCTGAGGTCCAGAATTTCGTGTGGAAAATTATTATTTGTCACCACGGTCTACCTTATGAGATCGTGACCGAAAACGGCACCCAGTTCTGTTCAAATCGGTTTGAGGGTTTCTGCAAAAAGTGGAAGATAAAACTTAGCCATTCAACTCCAAGATATCCGCAGGGTAATGGACAAGTCGATTCAGTCAACAAGACTATCGTTGATGGACTTAAAAAGCAACTTGAAAATAAGAAAAGGTTATGGGCCGATGAGTTAGACGGCGTCCTTTGGTCATATCGTACAACGCCCCGATCATCGACCAACGCGACCCCTTTTTCTCTTTCGCATGGCGTCGAAGCTATGGTCCCTGTTGAAGTTAATGTTTATAGCTTACGACGAATAATGTTACCTCAGCACGACGACCTCAACACTGATCTGATGCAAGGCAGGGTCGAAATTATTCAAACCTCTTTCCACTTATTTTTCGATTATTGTCATCTACATAAACTTACCTTCTTAAGTTTCAAATAATCTTACAGACAGGCTCGACGAACTCGAGGAATTATGAGATCATGCACTTCTACGCATGCAGCGTTACCAACAGATGGCAGCACGACATTATAATAAACATGTCAAACCTAGGCATTATGCAGTTGGTGACCTCATCCTACGTCATATTTTTGACAATACGAAGGAGTATGGAGCAGGGAAGTTGGGAAGTAATTGGGAAGGACCGTACGAAGTCACTAACATCGTCGCACCAAACGTCTACCAGCTAACCACGCTTGACGGACAACGATTGCCACGACCTTGGAACGGCCGACATATGAAACTTCACCTTTAATCTTTTTGACTGTTGTACTAAGAACTACGTCTGGCTTGATCCCTCTAAAATGGGTACGAAGGCAGTCTTCATAGTATAAGAAGACACAGCTACTGACAAAATCTTGTATTATTCTGTTCTCCTTTGATTTNCCTCTTTTGATTTTTTGAAGGGGGGAGTAGGTTACCCTACTGAGAATTCTTCTCAAATTCTGCTCAAAATCACAAAAACCTCGTCGATCGTTAAACGAGCTAAAGCCTCGGCCTCCTCGATTCTTAAACGAGCTAAAGCCTCGTCGATTGTTAAATGAGCTAAAGCCTCGTCGATTCTTAAACGAGCTAAAGCCTCGTCGATCATTAAACGACCTAAAGCCTCATCGATCGTTAAACGAGCTAAAGCCTCGTCAATTCTTAAACGAGCTAAAGCCTCGTCGATCATTAAACAAGCTAAAGCCTCATCGATTGTTAAACGAGCTAAAGCCTCGTCGATTCTTAAACAAGCTAAAGCCTCATCGATCGTTAAACAAGCTAAAGCCTCGTCGATTCTTAAACGAGCTAAAGCCTCGTCGATTCTTAAACGAGCTAAAGCCTCGTCGATTGTTGAACGAGCTAAAGCCTCGTTAATCATTAAACGGGCTAAAGGCAAAAATACTAAGGTTTTTAGATCCGAATAACAACTTTTCAAAACATAATCTCGTCAATTAATTCCTTGGAAAAAATAGGCAACAAGGCGTGAAAGTTTATAACAAAAGTATATGACTGCAAAAACTAAAGAGTTCGACAAAATAAACAAAAAAACCTTAAGTCTAAATAAGATTAGGCCGGAGAATCTGGGGGGAGTCTTGTTTCCGATCAGCTCCGCAGTCGAGGCTTCGATCCCGCTAGTACGGAGTCATCCCACTTCTTCCTGAGAAAGGAGCTCATGGTTCAATGCAGATTCGTTAATCACTGGGGTTACACCCAAGTCCTCGTCCGATAAAGGGAAAATCTCGACCTGGCCTAACTTGTCCTTCTAGGTCTTGACGCTCTTCTGCAGATTTTCCACAATGGCTTCCGGCACTGAACCGCCCATGTCCTCTATGAGCCCCATAACACCGAGCGTTCCTTCAATCGTCCCGACGTTCTTGGCCGCTGTATCAACTGCATTTTGACTGTCCAGATGACGTCGAATCCTCTCGAATCGAGTATCACACTTTTCCTGCATTTGCTACCCTTTCTTAGAGATCAGATCGTCTCAACCAGCCCTCTCCAATCCTAAAGTTTCCTTTACTACAGCAAGCTCATCCTTGACCTTAACATTTTCTTCAAGGAGACGACTCTTCTCCTCCTCAAATTCATCCCTCTGACTCCTGCCTGCCTCCGTGACACGTATGTTCTCCTCGTTCATGCGAACTATCTGCTGCTTTAAGTCGGCGACTTCGACCTCTAGATTTTTTCTCTTTTGCGCATCTAATGCGACAGCCGCTTTGTATTGGTCGATGATTTTCTGAAGCTCGTCGAGGGAGGAAGTGGTCTTTGTCAGCTTAGAATCATACATAGTGATCATGGCATTCGTCGCAGCAAAGAACTGTTTCAAAAGCAATTTAAACACTAAGTCATCTGAAAAACAGACGTGATGCGAGTGAAAAAAAACTTACTTGGACGCCATACGAGGCGTAGGTCTTGAACAATTCCTGAGAGGGAGAGCTATACACACTCGACACTGGGCGATTGAGCCCTGGAATCTGACGGACTAACTCAGCACATGCCTCGGCGTCATTAACCAGTTTGGACGCATCCGGGTAAGCAAAAGAGAAAGGAACACGATCGCGATGAGGTCGTTTTTGAAGGGGACCTTCATTTTCAGCATTATCGTCAAACAAGTCGTCGAGATCGACGAACATGTCATCCCCACCTCCAGCAGCTGGGTTCTCCTCCTCGTCAAAGTTTATAACAGGACTTGGATTGATCGGTAGATCGGCATCCTTACCAATCTCTAATCCCTTCAACTCACCAGCCGTAGTCATTTTCTTAGGGCTCGGTTCCACAACATGTGCTTTACCTTTAGCCTTCGCCGCAGCGGCTTGTAATCCTAACTTTTCCTGGAGCTGCTGGGACAGCTCGGTTTGCTCTATGGCTTTTTCTTTTTTCCTGTTCTCGATAGCCGATGTCGCCATAGACACTAGGGTTTTCATCTTTGATGGTTTTTTGGCCCCCTTCTTTTCAACCCCGGCCACTGGATTTTTCTTTTGAGTGCCGGCCTCGGCTTGGGTCTTCAAGGAGCTCTCTCTCAAACTTTTCAAAAAATCAGAAGACATGTCTGGTCTCCTGGGATATGAGTAGTGTTCTCGTCTAACTGAAATCAAACAACAAGAAGCATAAGAGCGACGAAGCAAAATGATAGATGGATATGAAGTACCAACCTAAACCGAGGCGGGATAAGCTTCGTCTGATTCTAGCAACGTCCACTTTGGGCCACTTAAGTATGAAAGCCTTCGAACTTGTCAATTGAGTCCAACAAGCAGTCAGGGAAGGCTTCGAAGGGAAATGGATTATCTATAAGAAAGTGAGGAAATGTTAATCATTCGTCAAGTAAAACACTATGACTAGCCGAAGCACTACCAGTGTCAAAATTTAGAGTGTTAAAATTTAGAGTGTTAGCCCCACTCTTCACAGCTTTGGTCTCATTCTCACGTAGAAAAAACCAGTGTCAAAATTTAGAGTGTTAGCCCCACTCTTCACAGCTTTGTGCACTTTATGTATAGTCGCCAGGAGATCGAAGAAATCTATAGAGATATATATCCCTATCTCATTGCCCAGAAGAAGGATCGCTGTTATATTCCGAATGGCCGCAGTGGAAAACTGCGACACAGCCATGCCACGTCGAGCACAAAACGCCATCAATAAATGGGGGAGAGGGAACCACATGTGGGCATCGGTGAAATAATCCTCGAAAAGTGTAAAGTATCCTTCCGGTGGAGACCACGGCTGTAACACCCCCGAACCGGCCTAGGACTAAGGAACGTCCCTAGACAGTTCGGAAGCGCTACTTTGATGCTTGTAGCCGGGCAGCTAGGATTCCGGGAGGACTCCATTCACCTTGGCTGTCCAGCCGCAAACATCGTTCCGCTCAATCTTGGCCCGTGGCTTTTCAACCCGTTCCAAGATCGTGCGTTGTGTTAGCCTGACCTAGGCTAATATCAGTTAAGACCCGTATATTCGGAAAAAACGATTCTTTATTAAATTTCAAAAGTTACAAACGAATATATAGTTCCAGCTAGGAGCCTAATGCTCAACAAGGTTTCTAATAAAAGACATACTTATTTTACAAAAGGCAGGAAAACTATACCAGCGACCTAAGCTCCTTTCCCTTACATGGTTTCCCTCTACTGGTTACCTGCAAAACAGAAGTTCTACTGAGCAACTAATTTGCTCAATGAGTCGAGGTTCCCCTAACATGAATAATAAGTCCCAACCCAAACCCAAATTAACAATCAACATACAGCAAGCAAATGCAATGCATGCAAACATAAAATAAACGTGATACCACAACCACAATCTTCACATCATTTTCCTCACCACCACCCTCATCACTCAACACCCTCAATGGTCATCCACCTCGTCTATAACCCGAGTCACACAGACTCTCCTAAGGTTCAATAGACTACACTGCNATTACACTGCATCGTCATGCCCAGCATGGCCATAGGCTGCAACCCCGTCTCTCCGTGCTAGCTAAAGGAATTATGATGACCGACTACACACTCACACACTCACTCACTCACTCATCTCTAACCTATAGAACCACGGCCCTTCAACCACCACAGTGTTCTAAGAAGTAACCATGGCTATCAACCATGTCCACCCCAATTCCACGGCCCTTCTACTTTCACCGTGTGGCCCTTCCTCCATCACCAGGGTTGCCTTGATTCATATACAATATTTTAAGGTTTTCACTTATAATTTGGCATTTACGTTGATTCTGATCTCACCCAAGGTGATGTACCCAGCCACATCTCTGCCACACAGGTAGAGCAGGTACAACCCTATCAGGCCCCAACCGTCTCCTCCACGGCGCCAATCACTGCATCGTCATGCAGATCTCGGACGGTAGCTAATCATCCCGAGAAAATGGAGATCAGACATCAACTGCCACCATCGGTTATGGAAGTAGAC
>OVBE01000961.1:0-22931 GCA_900406425.1 Iberis pinnata
CTTTATGATCTATATGAAAAATTTTACTTGGTTGCCAAAAATAATAGTCGAATACTTACCAATGATTCTCTACAAAATCTGCAAAGTTGTACCTAATATGTTTACTAATGATATATTTTCAATTAATATAAGTATATTAGAGATGATATGTTATCTTTTTTTCAGTAAATCTTCTCTATCATAATTAAAATATTTAGATTATATAATTTATTCTTAAGATATGTATGTTGAAAACAACAAATTGCAATTTTTGTACACCATAATTTTTCTTTGCCATCTTCATAAAAATTCTAGTTATTTTAAAAGTGTATCTACATGTTGTATGATTCCAAATACTATGTGTCATCCTCTTTGATCTCATCATCATTTTCTTCATTATCATTCTCATGTTCGTTGTTCTTCATTTTTTTCATTTCCATGACAAAAGCCATGATTTTTTAGTAGTTTTTGGTTTTTAGATTTTTTAGTTTTTAGTTTATGAGTTTGTTGAAGATTCTAGTTTTTACAAAATCTTGATTGGTATTTTTGTTTTCCTTTCATTACTATAAAAACTATAAGAAAAAATAAATATGTTCCTATATTCTCTATGGATACTTGATCAACATCATTTGCGTATAACTCTTTCTTGTATCTGTCAACACATTAAATCCAGCCAATCTCAATTAGCCAATACCAAAGACAAGCATAACTATTACATCTTAACACACAAATTATCTACGATGATTGTAGCAGATGTATGTTGGTTATGGAAACAAACAAGCACCATAGTTCAAGAAAGATACCTCAATTGGTCAATTTCAATTTTACTGAGATTTTCATTTCCAAAAACGACATAAATGTTGCTCCATCTGTGGCAGCCATGGGAATCAGGTCATTAGCATAGGCTTCATCCATGTAAACGCCAACATTGTTCTCAATATATTATGCATTATATGTGCATTATCTTGATGATTATAGCTTGTTAGCATATTGCTGGATTGTTAACAACCAATTGTCCCTGGTTTTGTAAAGTTTCAACGATTACTCAACCATATCAACAATTAACAAGCACATCCTTAACATATTGTAGAATTATTGTGGATGATCGTGTATCATATTATAAATAAAAAAGTTTCCACACTCAACATCGGAACATAAAGGCCTTCACACTCTCTCATCTTGGTATTATCCCTTAGTTTTTAAGAAAATTATTGGCAAACTACTTTTGTACAGTATACATACACTGAATAGTTACTTTAACTTTTACCAAGTTTAATTAGTAAATGATTTGTTTTTTGTTTCGTTTTTTTCAATATCATTAACATCGTGTACGCATCATTGTAAAAGTAACTATGTACCATACCTTCTGACTTCCTTTTTATTCAATTTGCAGTTATCAGGCTCTAACATATCCAAAACAGAAGAGGCTGTTAGACAAGCCAATGCTTTAGAAAGGAGTGACATTGCATTGTTAAAGTGTTTCTTTTTTTCATGTTGTTTATATTAGTGGTTTATACCTTCTTTATGTAGAAGTCATTCTACTTATTGCAATATTTATCATACATGTTGCTAACATGACTACAAAATGTTGCCAAGTATATATGTTTCTGTTTTAAGTTGCAATTAACTGTTTTTGACAATGTCAAACCCCTCCTTGTTAGCTGTACTAAGTATTTTTTTTGTTTGATATATTATTCAGAAAAGCCTCAACATCATCTTCTGAGCTAAAGAGAAAGAGGGAGAGCGAAAGAGAGAGAGAGAGAGATGAAGAGGAAAACCGTGGGAGGAGGAGAGTCTATGCGACGAAAAAACACAAGGAGGAAGAAAAGCGACGCTTCAAAGGGAGAGTACAATGGTTTTGTACGAAGGTCATTATGGGATATCAAACCCGACGACGGTGGTAAGAGAATTTTTTTTCACTCTTCAGGTATCATATATCATGATACCTTGGACAAAAATGATGTTGTCGAGTATGAAATAGAATCGTACACTGAAGTTATCATCTGCATAAGCCGAAGGAAGCGGAACGTGCGCGTGTATATGACTAGAGCTATCGAGCTGATTGTGGTGTTGGCAGCGGCGGCGGTGGCGTAGAAATCTATAAAATATGAGAAAGAAAATAATGACTATCGTTCAAAATGTTTTTTATTTATTTAAATTTCTCCTTCGACGTCGCAGATGCCAACACAACATAGTGACTCATCTTTTGAAGAGTCGACCATTAGATAGATAGAAAGAAATTATCACGTGTAAGTCCTAATGTTAGCTCTTCAATTAAGGCATCAATACCGACAGGCAAGAACGATGTCAACAACACATATTATTGTTGACAATTAATATTGAAGTGAATATATATATATATATATATATATATTTGACTCAAATATAGGGGAAGGTAAACGATGTGGGACAAAGAAAGAAAGTTAACCATAAAATTAGATTCAAAATTATAATCGATGCAAAACATTGCCGGTTTATTAAATTACCAAATTCAACTTGAAGAACACCTAATAACATTTTGTGTTCTCCGAAGGAAGGTAGCAGTTGTTCAGATATGTGTAGATAATAATTATTGTGATATTATGCACATTATCCATCCCGTATTCCTCAAACGCTCAAACATTTTTATTGAAGATTCAACATTTGTAAAGGTTTGTTTAAGCGATCAAAGTTATTGTTGTACGCTATGTATGCTCAATTAATACATAACATATATATGTTAGTGTTGGAATTGATGGTGATTCTGTGAAGCTTTTCCATGACCATGGAGTTTTCATCAAAGACGTTGAAGATCTTTCGGATTTAGCCAATAAAAAACTTGGAGGAGATATGAAAAAATGGGGACTGTGATACTTGTTTGCAAAGAGGTGTTGAAAATAAGCCCAAAGTCCAAGGCTCAAGTTTAACCTAATTCACTTTGTGAATAATCTATATAAATTCTTGTAGCCTCTTGTGTGTTTCTTAACTCAATACAATAATCTTCTTCATTCTCTTTATTCTCATAATCTCTCTTATAATTTCTCATAATCTTTCATGGTATCAGAGCAATAAGCTCTTAATCTCGTTTTCGCATAAACCATAATCTCTTTTAAAATCCTTTCTTAGATCTGAAAACCTAACAACTTTGTCACGTTTTGTTCTGGAGAACAATTTGACACTCAAACGTGGTCCGATCTTGATGAAAATTTGAGGTAAGCTTCGTGACTTATTGATATTGATATTCAACGGTGAAGATTAGATTTAAACGGTTGGTTTGTGAGACAATCTAGTTTTAGCATGGTTGTTCGCTACAATTGCGAGTTCAGATTTGTGCAGAAGTTGTCTTGAGTGTTTGGGAAATCCAACGGTGAGATTATCTCCGTTTGAGATGAAATTTTGCAGAGGTGTTCTTGAATTTTTTATATAGGATTTGAGCGGTGAAGATGTGATTTGGTGACCAGAATCTTAGTGAATTTTGGGTCGTTCCGAAGGTTTTCAATGGAGGATAAGGAAGATTCAAGACAAAAACTCGTAACTCTCAAGGGGGTCAACTATCTTCTATGGACTCGAAATCTCAGGACTTATCTATGTGGTCGTGGTTTATGGAATCATGTGGTTACACAGAAGTATTCTACTAAAGAAATCGAAGCCAAAGGTGATAAAGAACTCACTGTTGAAGAGGAAAATTGGTTCCAAGAGAACAGGAAAGCCCTCGACATCATTCAACAAAACCTAGATCCACGATTGCTTGAAGGATATTCCTATTGCAACACTGCAAAGGATCTATGGGATTCTCTACAAAAGGTGTTCGGTAATCTCTCAAATCTGAGCCGAGTGTATGAAGTTCAGAAAGCCATCAATGAGTTGGCACAGGAAGAAATGAATTTCTCTGAACACTTTGGGAGATTCAAATCACTTTGGGTTGAGTATGAGATGCTCAGACCCTTGACCACAGATCCATCTGAGATTCTAGAGAGAAGAGATCAAGATCAAGTCTTTAGTCTTCTTCTCACCTTAAATTCATCGTACAAGGACGTGATTCAACATATCCTTAGATCAGACAAGTTACAACTTGATGACGTTTGTGCAAAGCTCCAGAATGAGCATGGATCCTTAAGCCTATTCTCTAGCAAGAAACAAAAAAGGTAAGGATTTAGTATTAGTGAACAAGGTGAGTTACAAGTCATCTGAAGAGAGGAAGAGTCTTATATGTGATCATTGCAAGAAGAAGTGTCACATCAGGGAGAAGTGTTGGATTC
This sequence comes from Iberis pinnata, assembly GCA_900406425.1. NCBI lineage: Eukaryota > Viridiplantae > Streptophyta > Magnoliopsida > Brassicales > Brassicaceae > Iberis > Iberis pinnata. Next base: position 4,218 of record OVBE01000961.1, read on the forward strand.
TTCATCCACATCTCAAACCAAGTAATTTCAAGAATTCCAAAGCCAACTACTCTCAAGAAGAAGAAGAAGAAGCAAAGGGAACCAGTTCAAGCTACAAGGTTGAGGAAGCCATCACCTCCATAGTTTCCTTCCATGATGAGTATGTGAAGAAGTCTTCTCTCGATGCTCTCATCAAAGCCCTGAAAGGATCTGGTAAGACTTCAAGTATCTCTTTAAATGCTGAAATTGCTCAGAATATTGTTAAACCAATTATCATAGATTCTGGAGCAAGTCATCATATGATTAGTAATGCAAATATGATTAGCAATATAAAACCGACTTTAGGGAATGTAATCATAGCAAACGGTAGTAAAGTTCCGATTACAGGACTAGGTAATCTGAATCTGTTTGGTAGGGAATCTCAAGCTTTATTCATGCCAAATTTTACCTCCAACCTAGTATATGTTAAACGAATTGATACAGATTTAAATTGCTTGGTTACTTTTAGTCCTAACGAAGTTTGGTTTCATGATATTAGTTCCGGAGTCGTGATTGGTAAGGGAGCAACCAAAGGGAACCTTTATGTCCTCAAAAAGTTGAACTCAAACCCCGATTTATCTGAAAAATTTTCTATTGTTTTCAATCTGTTATTTCTGATTTAACCAATGTTTTATGGCATACTAGACTTGGCCATCCGAATTCTAAAGCCTTAAGTTTGATGTTTCCACATGTTAAGTTTGATAAATATTTTGATTGTGAAGCGTGTATTCTTGGAAAACATAGTCATTCAGTTTTTCCCAAATCAAATGTGGTTTATGAAAATTGTTTTGATCTTGTTCATCCGATATTTGGTCTTCTCCATGTGCATCTAGAGAGAACCATAAATATTTCGTTACATTTATAGATGAAAAATCGAAATACACTTGGGTAACTTTGCTTGCATCAAAAGATAGGGTCTTAGAAGCATTCAAGAATTTTCAAAATTATGTGACTAATCAATACAATGCGAGAATTAAGGTTTTCACGTCAAATAACGGAGGAGAATACACGAGTAGTGCGTTCAAAGACCATCTTGCAAATCATGGAATCATACATCAAACCAACTGTCCATATACACCTCAACAGAATGTTGTAGCCGAAAGGAAGAATAGACATCTGATGGAGATCACTAGGGCCATGATGTTTCACAACAATGTTCCAAAACGTTTTTGGCCGGATGTTATGATCACGGCGTGTCATCTCATCAACATGATACCAACACAAATCCTTGATGATCTATCCCCTTATCAGGTGCTCAATAAAAGCAAACCATATCTTAATCACTTACGTGTGTTTGATTGTGTGTGTTATGTTATGATTCCAGATAATCTAAGGAACAAGCTCGAACCAAAGAGTGTCAAAGCCATGTTCATCGGCTACTCAAGCACTCAGAAAGGGTATAAGTGTTATGTTCTAGAAACTCGACGAGTCATGATCTCTAGAGATGTCAAGTTCATTGAAGGTACATGGTTCTATGAAGACAAATATTAGGGAAGTCTCAAAGATCTATCCGAATTGATCTCATATAGAGCTACAAACCTCAAGAACTTGATGAAAAACCTTGGTATTGATCTACATGAAGATAATGACGCTGAAGAAGCTCTTGTATAGACTATACCAGAAGCTGAGATTCATCCCCATCTTGATCATAAGGGGGAGACACGTACTGATGAAACAAATTCTCTCTCCTCTCACAATGAAGACGAAGAGCATGCGGTTGTTTATGCTAAAGATGGAGATGATACTGAAACCGAGAACAAAATTAAACCAGAACTAGTTTAACTAAGAAGAAGTACTAGACCTAATTTTCTGTCTCAATGGAAAGAGGACAAAGTATACTAGAACAACAACTCAGTTTCTCATCCAATTCAAGCAATATGTTCTTTTGCATCATTCCCTGAAGAACATCAAGTCTTCTTAGGAAAACTCGATGCAAACTTTGTTCCAGAGAATTATGAAGAAGCGATGGAAATCAGAGAATGGAGAAAAGTTGTTGGAGAGGAAAAAAAAGCAATGGTGGTTAATGAAACTTGGGATGAAGTCAACTTGCCTAAAAGAAATAAGACGGTTAGCTCAAGGTATGTTTTCACGGTCAAGTACAAGAGTAACGGAGACCTAGAAAGGCATAAAGCAAGACTTGTAGCAAGAGGCTTTACTCAGACATATGGGAAGGACTACCTTGATACGTTTGCATCGATAGCTAAGCTCCATACTGTACGGGTTGTATTCTCACTAGCTACGAATCTCGAGTGGGACTTATGGAAGATGGATGTTAAGAATACATTTCTTCAAGGAGAACTAGAAGAAGAAGAAGTATATATGACTACACCTCCAGGTTGTTCAACCTTGTGCTCACCGGGTAAGGTTCTAAAGCTAAAGAAGGCTGTTTATGGCCTGAAATAATCTCCAAGAGCTTGGTATCAAAAAATCAGCACAACCTTAAAGGCAAAAGGGTTCAAGAGACATGAAACTGATCCGTCATTGTTCACTTCAAAGAGTCAAAAAGGTATAGTAGTCATTCTTGTATATGTTGATGATATCATCTTTACAGGAAGTGACAAGGTAGGTTTCCAAGACGCTAAACTCTATCTCAAGTCCGTTTTTGACATTAAAGATTTGAGTGAACTAAAGTACTTCCTTGAGATAAAAGTATGTAAAACAAAGGAAGGCTTTTTTCTATCTCAAAGGAAGTGCATGTTGGATTTGTTGTCTTTGACAGGTAAATTAGGTTCCAAACCTGCAAAAACTCCACTCGAAGAAGGATACAAGACGATCCGAAAGGGAGAGATCGAAGATGAACCATACGAAAACCCAACACTCTATAGAAGACTTGTTGGTAAGATAATTTACTTAACAATTACACGACCTGTTATTTGTTTTGATGTGAATCAGGTAAGTCAACATATGCAAGTTCCAAAGAATCACCATTGGAACATGGTTGAGAGAATTCTCAAGTATCTCAAAGGTGCTCTCGGAAAAGGCATATGGATGGACTGTAACAAAAACACATAAATCGTAGGCTATTGTGACGCAGATTGGGCAGGAGACAAAAATGATAGGAAATCAACGACCGGGAATTGTACCTTTGTAGGAGGAACTTAGTCACTTGGAAGTCAAAGAAGCAAAAGACTGTGGCGCTATCAACGGCAGAAGCTGAATATAGAGCCATGAGAAAGCTTACAACCGAGTTGATGTGGCTTAAAGATCTTCTCAAGGACTTAGGTGTTGACCAGAAGGATCCTATCACCATGCATTGCGATAATCAAATAGCTATTCACATCGCATCCAATTCACTGTTTCACAAAAGAACCAAACATGTGGAGTTAGATTGCCACAAGGTCAGAGAAATGGTAGAAAAGAAAGTAATCTTACCTTGCTACACAAAGAGCTCCGATCAGTTGGCTGATATCTTCACCAAAGCCGCAATTATAAGTGTATGCAAGTTCATCCACGAGAATCTTGGACTCACCAACCTAATCAAAGACTAGAAGATCCAAATGAGTAGTCTTGAGTACCTGGTGGAAAAGAGCTTCCTAACTTACCGTCCAAAAGTATCATCAACACAACTGTGTTATTTTGAATAAGCACAAAGAGCTTCGGAGAGAAGCTTGTGAACTTGAGAAGTCAAGTGATAGTTCACGAGTAATCTAGTAAAAGTGCTACTTTCTCTCCACATCGAAAAGACCATAAGGTTGAAAGTTGAATGATTACAAAGAGATAAAGGTAAAGTTAGTGTGAAAGCTAGCCATCAGGATATGAGTACTCGTTCCTCAGGCCAGAAAGTTTATACTTTTTTCCCCTTAGTAAAATTTTTGTCCCACAGGGTTTTCTTTGTTGAGGTTTTTAATGAGGTAGACTTATGGTTCCAAACTTAGTCATATCATCTATTCTCTGGCTAAGTTTGAGGGGGAGTGTTGAAAAGAAGCCGAAAGTCCAAAGCCCAAATTTAACCTAATTCACTTTGTGAATAATCTATATAAACTCTTGTAACTTTCTTTGTGTTTCTTAACTCAATACAATAATCTTCTTCATTCTCTTTATTCTCATAATCTCTCTTATACTTTCTCATAATCTTTCAAGAGGTAGCCATTATCAACTTCATCTTGTTGATTTCTGTTGTTTATGAAGAACATTGAGTAGTTGTCATTTTCTACCTATAATACCATCAACAACCGATTGTAATTAGGCTAATTTTCATGGAGGTGGACTTTGAGAGAAAGTTATATCACTTTGGTGTATTTCTTGAAGTAATTACATTTTAGTGCACTTTGGTGAGGAAAGATAAAAATCTTGTCTCCATTATACTCTTATTTTTCTATATAATTACACTATATCCTTTTCTCTCTCTTGACATGTGTCATATGTTGACATTTGCTTTTTTTCACCTTCAATCTTTAAAAATCAATTACTTGATAATATATATATTCAAAAAAACTAAAAATTATACCAGAATTCATAACTTTTTATACTCTATAAATAGACACTTATTTTGTTTAATTTGGACACATGAAAAAAACAAGTTTCATGACGTATGTGTACACGACACTCTGTGTACAATAACTAGTTATTTGATGTACACAATGATTATTTAGTCTGTGTACAATGTCGTGTATCATCCTGCATGTGTATAACGTCATGTACATGATGTTTGTGTGTATAATCTCGCGTATCATGCAACATGTGTACATCGTTACGTACACAATATTATGTACACAATGCATGTGTACATCGTCCTAATTATTAAATGTGTACATCTAATCATTAGCATGATATACACAAACATCGTGTACACATCATTGTGTACATGATGCTATGTACATGTTGCATGATACACGACGTTGTACATAGACTGCATCATCATTGTGTACATCTAATAATTATACGCCCATTATACACAACATTGTACACGGATTGTTGTATCATTGTGTACAACTGCATCATCATTGTGTAGATCTAATCATTAGCATGATGTACACAAGCATCATGTACACATCATTGTGTACGCGATGCTATATACATGTGGCATGATAGACGACGTTGTACATAAACTGCATCATCATTGTGTATATCTAACAATTATACATCATTGTACACGACATTTTACATAGTCTGGATTATCATTTTGTATCTAATAATTAGCAAGTTGTACACAAACATCGTGTACACATCATTGTGTACATGACGCTATGCACATGTTACATGATACACGATATTGTACATAGACTGCATGATCCTTGTGTACTCTGAATAATTAGCGTCACGTAACAAAGCGTCGTGTACACAGAGCGCCGTGTACACAAAACATAGTGTACACAGACGTCTTGAAACTTGAATTTTGTTTTGTATCCAAATAGAAAAAACAAATGTCTGTTTATAGAGTACAAAAATATATTTTTGGTATAATTTTTATTTTTAAAAAAATATATATTATCAACCAATTAACTTTAAAGATTGAAGATGAAAAATAAAAATATCACATCACATCAAATACCACTCCTTTTTTCTCTCACTTCCTTTTAAGAACTAAATGGTAATTGATGCAATTGAAAGTCCACCAAAAGTAAAAAATCAACTTTTGTATAAATAGTTTAAGATTATGTGCATATATATATATATATATAAAGAGATTTAATACAAAAAATTAAAAAATTAAATCAATAGTTAAAAGTTACCCAAAAAAACTAAATAAATAAAGCATCAACTTTTATATAAAATTGTATACACAAGAAAATCAAAAACTAAGCAAAAAAAATCCAAAAATCAAAATCAATATACCATAAAAATATTAAAAGTTTCATGGTATAAATCATGTAATAAAATCAAGTACATGAAATATTATTATGAATAATTATAAAGATATAATTCTCAACAAAATATCTAAAAAATACCACAACAAGATAACAAGAAAAGTAGTTAATTAAGAAAAATATGCATGTCAATCCACACAAAAAATAACAAGGAAAAAAGTTTTTTATAAAATTAAAATAACTTAATAAAATTACTATTAATTTCGTAGAAGTTGCCATAATTATTTTAATTTCTATTCAAATCTGTTAAAATTATTGAAATCATGATAACGACCAGTCTACAAAAAAAATCACTAACTATTAATGATGAAACATTAAGAAATATAATAAAAAACGTTTAAACCAAACATATTAGAAACAAAGAAAATATTAAAAAAAAAACGAAAACTTTTTTAAAAGCGCGGAATAGGTCCTAGTATTATTTAGAACGCAATAAAAGAATGTCTGATGACGTTAAAGAAAATTAAGTGCCATGAGCGGTTAGAAGTTATACTTGTATTGAAACGGATCCTTATTTATTGGTAAAACCTTGTTTTTATGTCTGAATCAATTTTATTTTGTATGTAAAATAATGTTAATGCGTCTTTAAACGAGCTAAGATGGAAAATTTGTAGGACCGTGTAAAACCGGATTAAGAAAAACGACTGGAAAAACCTTATTCAAAACGATTTAAAACGAATAAAACATATGCGGAGTCGAGAAGATGTTCTCTGTCCTTAATTCTTTAAATCTCCAGTAGTGTGACTGTTATATGCGATTTTAGAATCCCAGAATACAATCACAATGAGACCGGTTCGCAACACTCGAATTCGGAATTTACGAACTTAGAACGTAACGTTATAATCTCGGAACAGACTTACTTTTGAGAGAGAGAAGAAAAATAAGCTAGACGTGTGAGGGTATTTTTCGTGGAAGAATAAGTAAGCGAAGAATGAGAGGAGGCGTGGTTATGTAGGCGAACGACTTGAAGCGCAAGCCATAAACCGTTATGATCCGCGCGGGATCGCGCCCGAGATTCGCAGAGCGAATCGAAGAGAAAAATCTGGGCATTTATTACTCGGTAAAACGCACGAGTGTGAGAGAGAGAGAGATATTTATCGAACCGATTTTAATTTTGGTTTAGATTCTGGTGCGGTTTCATTTTATTAAATTCGAACCGGCAACAAATTTATTCTTGGGCCCAAAACCATAGAAAAAGTCCATAGAAATTTTCTCCAAAAAGAATATAAGGACTAGGACATTCCCAGAGACCCAACGACCCGCGTCGGTCGATCGGTCGGCGGCGGCGGGGCGCGCGTGTGGGTGGCTCATCTCTCTCCAATACACCATAGTGTACCCAAACCAATTGAACATAAACATGCACTCTTCCATATATATACTAGTGGAAAAAAAAATTATAGCAATGTGAGATAAAAACCACTTAATGTGCTTAGTCAACATTAAGTAACACTTTTGTGTTTATGCATGTTTAAGTTGATCTCTTTACATCTTCATTTCTCATTCAAAATGCACTCAATTTTGACAAATTAATATTCCAACTTATAGTGCTCGTTACAAGGATTCCGATGCACTCATAATCCGATAGATGAACGTCTTTACCGAAAAAAATTAATGGAACATTGGTTAAAATACTTGTCAAATTATTGAGTTCCAACAAAATTATCTAAGAAGACAACAACAAAATACTTGAACTTTATATAGCTAGTAAATTAGTTTACAAACTCGATGCCTAAATGGATGACGAACCCTTTAAAATATGGTAACAGTCGAATAAATTAAATTATTATATATAGTTGTGGGATTTTGGACTGCGAGACGCCTATAGTGGCAGGACAATAGACGACCGAGCCTGGGAAGTGGCACATAGACATGATTCTTCACTTTTTTTTTTTTTCACTTGAATAGGTTTTATTAAGCTCATTTCGTTCGAAAGGCCCAAAAACTTGGTTACAATCTGATGTTAAAGGAGCCAAAGAAAACCCAAACCAGATGTGAAGACAGAAAACAGAGCAAAGAAGAGATAAAACAGAGGAAAGCCAAAATTAAGGCACAGCCTCCTGCTCAAAAAACGACGATAGCCAAGAAGGCGAATCCGCTGCAACATAGGATTGTGTTCTTTCATCAACGACAACACTATTGGCGATTAGGAATGCACCTTGGTTTGATTTTTTCCTTTCAAAAAATACCTGCCAGTTACTTATCTTAGATAACAAAGCCAGCAAGGAATGTGATTCCGATTCAAATGTTGGCCAGTCCTCAGGGTTTTGAATTGCTTTGATCAGACCTGAAGCTGAAAAGGAGAAGATTATGTTGTCCAAACGTAGATCAATAACACTTTGAAAGCTCCATTTAATAACTTCTTGTTCAAGAAGCCATTGAGAAATAGGTTTGACAAAAGCTTTTCTAGAATGAATGACTACTTTCCCTTCTGAATCTCTGATCACCCAAGCCCCACCACCTAACCAACTTGTTTTAGACCATGAGGATGCAATGTTACATTTCAGCCATCCCACTGGTGGTTTAACCCAACCCGAACCTTGTGAAGGGAGATTTGTTGGTGATGAATTGAGATGATTATCTCCTAGATGTTGAGCTTCCAACCATAGACTATGTTCTTGAGAGGCTTTTTGAATGATGTCCATAGGGGAAAAGGTTTTCCCTTCAAAAAGAAGCAGATTCCTGTTCTTCCATATGAACCAAATGATCCAAGGCCAAAACTCACCTCTTTTTGGGTTGCTCTCTTCAGAATTTGGCATGTCAAACAGGAATTGCATATTCTGGAAGATTGAGGAGGCATGATGACCTTCTGAGGGGAAAGGAAGGAGTGCTAATGCCCAGACCTGCCTGGAAAAGGCACATGTGAAGATAAGGTGATTTATTGTCTCTGGCTCCTGACCACAAACTTGACACCTTTGATCAAATCTGTTAAATTTTTTTCCCAAAAGTTGAGCCACCGGAATAGCTTGAGAGATGGCTTTCCATAAGAAGATCTTGATTTTTGGAGCTGATTTAACTTTCCATACTTTTAATTTGAGAGGGTTGATAGATGGAAGAGTTGCTGCTTCATCATAAAGAGCCCTATTGTTCTGAGTATGTGCCAGTTTATAAGCAGATTGTACTGAGTATTGACCTGAAGCAGTGTGTTTCCAGACCCAAAAGTCCATTTTCCACACTGCAGGCTGCATTTGCAGAATAAGATCAATGTCCCTTTGTAAGAAAAGTTGAGTAAGTTTGTCTCTCAGCCAGTATTTATTTGGAAAATCAATAAGATCAGCCACCTTTAGATCCAGATTCACAGAGAAATGGTTCAGTAAAGGCCTTCTAGGCTGATTATCAATGATCCAACAATCCTCCCAGACATTTATAGATGCACCATTGCCCACCCTTTTTTCCAAACCAGGCACTAAGAGTTTCCTTCCAAAAAGGATGCTTCTCCAAGCAAAGGAAGGAGATTTTCCAATTGTTGCTTCAAGGAAAGAAGAGTTTTGGAAGTATCTGCTTTTTAAGAATTGTGAAACGAGAGATAAGGGTTGAGAGAGGATTCTCCATGCTTGTTTGCCAAGCAGAGCTTGATTGAATGAATGGATGTCTTTAAAGCCTAAGCCCCCATACTCTTTCTGAAGGCATAGTTTCTCCCATTTAAGCCAGTGAATCTTCTTTTTTGATTCCACAGAATCCCACCAAAAACCAGCTAAGGCAGAAGAGAGACTTCTACAAGTTGATAGAGGAAGTTTAAAGCAGCCCATAGTGTAGACAGGCATGGCTAAAGCCACAGCTTTAACCAATATTTCTTTTCCCCCCTGAGATAAGCTTCTGGAAAACCAATTGGTAAGCCTGGATTTAACTTTCTCATGGATAAAAGCCAAGAGAGCCACTTTTGATCCACTAAAACATTCAGGAAGGCCTAAATAAACCCCTGCCCCACCTTCATTTGTAATACCTGAGCCTTGTTTAATCTGCTGTTTCACCTCTTCTAATACTTTTGATCCAAAGGTAAAAGAAGATTTTTGAAGACTTATTTCCTGACCACTCATTTGACAGTATAACTCAAGAATTGATTGAAGAGCTGTCCATTCTGAGAGAGAAGCTTGACAAATAAACAAGCTGTCATCAGCAAATAGTAAATGAGACAGTGATGGACCTTCCTGATTAAATCTTAAGCCATGAATCAGGTCTTGTGATTCTGCCTTGTTGAGAAGATAAATTAAACCTTCTGTACACAATATGAACAGGAATGGGGAGATTGGATCACCCTGCCTAAGGCCACGTTGTGGAGTGATCAAGCCATGTGGTTTATCATTGATAAGCACTGAAAAAGTGACAGTGGATATGCATTGAAAGATCCAGTTGATCCAGATGTTATGAAAACCCAGTTTTTGCAGGATGAGCATGATAAAGGGCCATTCCAATCTGTCATATGCTTTTGACATGTCAGTCTTCAAGGCTAAAAAATGCTTTGATACCTCAGTGTGAGATTTGAGACTGTGGATAACTTCATGAGCCATTATGATATTATCAGTAATGAGTCTTTGAGATACAAAGGCTGATTGAGTTCTGGAAATGAGAAGAGGCAGCAGTGGTTGAATTCTTCTGACTAGGATCTTAGCAATGATTTTGTATAGGATAGAACATAAACTTATAGGCCTTAGATCAGTCATAACAGCTGGAGATGGTTTCTTTGGGATGAGACAGATATGTGTGTAGTTCCATTCCTTGGCCATAGTACCAGTATAGAAGAAAGATTTAATCTCTCTTGAGATATCTGGTCCAATGCAATCCCAATATGCTTGAAAGAAAGCTCCATTCATACCATCTGGTCCAGGGGCACTTCTCGGGTTAATGGACCAAACTGCTGTCCTAATTTCTTCATCTGATATAGGTTTGATAAGTCTGGAGTTCATAGATTCAGTGACTTTGGGTTGAAAAGAGTCAAAGCTTTGAACTGGTAATAGGGGGGAGACTGAAGTAAAGAGCTGATTAAAGTAGAGATTTGCTACTTCTCCAATAGAAGCTTCACCTCTTTGAAACACACCTTCTGCATTTTGGATTTTCTCCAAGCTACCTCTTTTCCTATTATGTTGAACTGATGAGTGAAAATATTTAGTATTTCTGTCCCCTAACTGTAACCATCTTTCTCTACTTTTTTGGCTCCAAAACATTTCTTCTTCTTTGTAGGCCTGTCTTACTTGTCTTTTCAAACAGAATAGTTTGTGTGGACTTGGAGAAGCACCAGACATTTCTTGATCTAGCAAGGTTTGAAGATGCTGTAGCTTGGTTTTTGAATTGGTTTTGTGACTACGAGACCACCTAGTCAGTTTTTTCCTACAGACTTTGAGCTTATCAGAGATTGAAAGGTAAGCAGATTCTCTATTAACAGTCCACAAATGTTGAATAGTTTGCAATACCATAGGATTCTTGATCAATCTTTGATCAAATTTGAACCTGCCTCTACCTATGTGTTGATTGGAGATAAGTTTAATGATCACAGGCCTGTGATCAGAGCCTCTATAGTCCAGGAATGTTTGGTTGCTTGATGGAAAAAGAGCAAACCATTGATCATTTGCAAATCCTCTGTCCAACTTAGATGATATCCATAGTGAGTGTCTTTTGCCTTTCCATGTGAAACTGTTCCCTTGAGTGGGTAAGTCTGTCATGTGACATGCTTGAAGCATTGAGTTGAAGTGATCAAAACTTTTAGCAGATCTTTGAGGACCACCTATCTTCTCAGAATTGTCCCTAATCTCATTAAAGTCCCCCATTATACACCAAGGTGCCTTTCTTTGGACTCCTATTCTTGAGATTCTTTCCCATACTTTCTCTCTGTACTTTACCATTGGATGACCATAAACAAAAGATAAATAAAATTGATGGCCTCCTATAAAAACTTCTGTATCAATTAAGTTTTTATCTTGATGTAAGATTGAAACATCTACACCATGCTTCCAAAACAGAGCTAAGCCCCCACTTTTACCAATTGGATTAATTGTAAAAACTTGTTTATAACCTAACCAGGCTTGGAGATCATACAAAAAGTTGCTATTATGCATTGTCTCCATTACAAAAAGGATATCCGGGAAATGTTCAAGCCTCATTTCCTTAAGGCGTGGAATTGTCAAGTCATCAAAACCTCCTAAACCTTGACAATTCCAAAATAAAAGACTCATAATGAAGGAGACAACCCCTTAGAAGGAGTTGTCTCATTACAAGGGACATTGACCTGTTTCTTTAGGACTCTAGCTATTGCTTGACCAGCTTTCCTTTTTGAGGCAGTAGATAATCCTTTGCCATCTGCTGATTCTTGAATGATATTCAATGCTGCTGCTTCTTGAGTTTGTTTTGATCTTAATGCTTTACAAGGCCTTTTCCTTGGTTTAAGAGAAGCTCTTTTGGTCCCGGAAGTACTAGCATTAAGGTGCTTAGTACTCATCACCGTAGGAGCCAAAGATAGAGCTAGATTAAGATCGTTCATTTGTTGATCCTGAGAAATGAGAGGAGAACCTCTATGTTGCATACTTGAAGGTAAGGCATTAGCTGCTTTGAAAGAGGCTGCCATTAGTTTAGGAGGAGCTTGGTTGAGTTGTGTAACTTGCCATGGTTGAGTAGCTTTGGAGAAGTCAAACACAATTCCTTTGCCTTTACTTGCGTCTGAAGTAACTATAACTGGTGCTTCCAGTCTCAAGATAGTTTTTTGGAGCATTGAATCTTTTTCAACATCTTCTAGTGAGGCTTTAATTCTCTCTTCCCTGATTACTCTTTCAGAGCCATTGGCTGTCCTTAAATACAGCCTCATTTCTTCTAACACTTCCTCTGCAATCCTAGGACGACCAGTATTTGGATCAATTCCTGCCAGAGAATCTTTGACAATTCCACACAGGGGATCAGAGGGAGAGAAGCCTTGTCTTAGGGAAGATGAAGATTTTGAAGACAGAGAGTCTGCTGAAGAGGATTTCATTCCAGAGGTTTTAGAGGAGGTACTTTCAGGTTGGTTTTTGATCAAAGGGCATTCTTCTTGAGAGTGAGTTAACCTTTGACAGGAGTAACATCTCATTTGGAGTCTCTCATAGTCATACAGAATGGAGACAATTTCACCAGATGGTAAAGCCACCTTTTTAAATCTTCTAACAGGGTTGTTAGCATTGAAAATGACTCTAGCCCTGACATAATCATTTACCTGAGCTTTGGATGGATCAAAGGCTAATTCTTTAACTTCTCCTGCAAATTCTGCTAGGTCCAAAATAGCTCTTTCAGTTCTATGATTAACCGGTATGTTCCTTATTTGAACCCAAACAGAAAAGTGTTGAAGATAATCCTCAGGCGGAGATTCTTGCCATCTTTCCAAAATCATTGGCCAGTAGTTAAATGTATGAACTCCCTTTTCCAATATTGCTTCCATGTCTTGTTCAAATTTGAAAATGAATTGGAACTTTTCTTTTGTTAAAGCAACTCCCCTTACCCGATCATATAGCTGCCATTTTCTCGGCATTGTTCTGATTAGAGTCGCCATATTTTGAGCCTTTGGATTGAGCAGACGACCAATGATACTCATATGGTTCCCTTCATTTGAGAAGTATTCAGGACGATTAGGAAGGGCGTAAGGTTCTTCATCTTCTTCAAGAGTTAGCCCAGAGAGAACCTTGTTCAGATGAGAAGCCATCAAAATGTATAGAGCGACACTGGATTCGTGGATCTATGCTTGATATCGATGAAGATTGAAGCAGGAGAAACTCTGTTTAGGAAGAAACAGTGATATCACAGTGAAAAGATTCTGTTTTGGGAAATAATAACCACACAAACAAGCCAATTGCTCTGTTGCTAGAGTAAAGGGAATACTCTTAATCAACTAGAGAGTCCTAAGCAAAGCCAGATGCATTCTGATTCCATTTTACATATCTTGAGACATGATTCTTCACTTAACTTGCCTTTATCCAACAAACCTTGTTGACTTTACGAGCTCTATTATAGGCTTTTGCTTTGCACATGAACAGCATATTTATGAATAAAAACGTTTGTATTTTTATTTTATTTTATTTTATTGTGTTACACTAGTCGAATAAATACTAATCGAAAGTTTAAAGATGCATGGAACTTCGTGTCAAAAACCAAAGCATTACAGTAAACTTAAGGAAAAACGTTATACTATTAAAGAAATAGACCAATATGAATCTTATTATAAGGATTGAAAACTATATATGAATCTTTTAGTAAAGCAAATAGAAAAGAAATAATAAAGCAATACAAAAAAAGTAAACAGAGAAACAAATCAGGCATGTTTGGGTCTGTAGAAACACAGATTTTATTAGACAAGTGTCAAGTGGTACCAAACTAATTAAAGATTCTGGTTTTTTTAATTACGCCAAAAAGAAAGTTTTAATAAAAAATGTTATCCTTTAGAGTTGGTTAGGTCATTAAAGGCCCAATTATTTCTCACGAACCCAAGGAGTGGTACTATAAAGTTAAAGATGCCACTGCGTACCATTACAGACCCTCCAAAAGATATATATATATATATAAACACTAAAGCAAAAAAAAGACCCTTTAAAATAAACCGAATAAAAATAATAATTAAAGTAGTAATCTTAATCTTAGACACTTACTCCATAAACTTTTTTTTTGGGTTAAAATCAACTCGTCTAGTCGTTGTTTCACGTCTATTTTCTTATTATCAGATCATTTTGAAAGAAAAAAACTAACATATATACCAGATAAACAAACTATCATGTAAATTTAATATTATAATTGTAAAAAAAGGTAATTGAAGAATTATTATTGTTAAAGTTTGTATCAACAATTAGTTTTGTTTTTCTAAAAAGTATACAATATATATGTTAGATTTTTTTGTCTGAAGATTTCATACGTTAAATCATTAAATCCTTTTTATCAAAAAGAAATCATATGATTTATATATACTTAAAAACGAATTAAACCGGCGGGAATATTCCGGACAAGCAGTTGACGTGTCAGCCGCCGAAGAGAAACCAGCTGATCACCGTTGCGTGACGTCATAAGCTACGACTTCACGAGCGTATTTTAGACAAACACGCGTACCATAAGGTAAGCTTTTGGAATAGAGGAAAAGACTTGGACTTTTTTTTTTTTCTTTCTTTTCTCGATTTGTTTTCTTTCGACGCTTTTGTCGTTTCATCGTTCGTTTCGTTTACTTCGACTTTGCTTAATTATTATTCCACGCTCTTCACTAAATGAATCAAAGCAATTTTGAAAAAAAATAAATAACATCAACAAGCAAACAAAAAAAAATATCTCGGGTTTTTTTTCCCCTACGTTCAATGATGTGTACGCTTCACCTCTAAGTTTTGACCATAAAGTTTCGTCATCTCTCTCTCTATCTTTTGATTGAACGGAATATACCCAGAATGCGTTTCAACTGGAGATTCACTGTTCATATCTCTACTTCGTAATGAATTCATCTGCTTATCAATGGAGGTTGGTGTGTTTTCGGTTGCTTATCAACTTGCAATCTCTTTTCTCTGCGTTTGTTTCTTTTTTTGGGTCAAATTTGGTACTCTCTAGTTTGATGTGTGTTGCTCTATTTGGCTTAGGGATTATGTTAAATGGATCTATGTCTATTGAAAGGGGGAGTTTAGAAACACTGTATCTTCTTCTTCTTATCGCTTATGCTTGTTGTGCCATGGGAGAGAAGCTTGAGTAATGTAATTATTGATTTACAGATGATGAGCTCTTCTTCTTCGTCTGCACAACTTAGATCATTAAGAGAGATGTATGAACCATTCCAACAGTTATCTGGTTGGGAAAATGCTTTCAATACTGTTAATAGTAATCAGAATATCAATCAGACTTCTTCCACAATTCTAGAGGTGGAGGCAGAAAATAACAATAAGGTGAATTCATAAATCCTTTTCTCAGATTCATGTTTCAGATTGTTTAATTTTTTTTGTTAATACGCACAGGCAAAAGGTATTTCGTTGTATAACTCTGTTGAAGCAGAACCTTCTAGTAATAATGATCAGGACGAAGACCAGATCAATGATAAGGTTAAACAACAAGAAGCTTATTATTTCATTAAGATAATGATAAACGGCTTGATGACATGAATTGTTGTTGTTCATTCTTGTATGTACAGATGAAACGGAGATTGGCTCAGAACCGAGAGGCTGCTCGCAAAAGTCGTTTGAGAAAAAAGGTAACAAATGCCTCACTTGGGTGGAATTTTCTTGTGAAATGAAGAGAAAAGAGCTTATGGAGAGTTATATGTTTGTGTCTTTAGGCTCATGTTCAGCAGTTAGAAGAAAGCCGGTTAAAGTTATCACAGCTCGAGCAGGAACTTGTAAGAGCTAGGCAGCAGGTAAGCTCAAGCTTTTGTTTCTTTGTAAACTTCATACTGACTCAGTGATTGTTTGTTCGTTTAAGGGATTATGTGTACGCAATTCATCAGATGCTAGTTATCTAGGACCAGCTGGGACCATGAACCCAGGTATTGCTGCATTTGAGATGGAATACACACACTGGTTAGAAGAGCAAAATAAGAGAGTTAGTGAGCTTCGAATAGCGATCCAAGCTCATATAAGCGACATTGAGCTTAGAATGCTGGTAGATATTTGCTTGAATCACTATGCAAATTTATTCCGCATGAAAGCTGGTGCTGCAAAGGCAGATGTGTTCTTCTTAATATCGGGAATGTGGCGAACTTCAACTGAACGCTTCTTCCAATGGATTGGAGGTTTCCGCCCATCCGAACTGTTAAATGTAAATCGTTTGTTGCAAATTTACACGGTACATGTCTGAGAACACATCTTAAAACCCTTAAAAAATGTTATTATTGTTGTTGATTCCAGGTTGTGATGCCATACGTTGAGCCTTTAACCGATCAGCAAATCTTGGAGGTGCGAAACCTCCAACAATCATCTCAGCAAGCAGAGGAGGCTCTCTCTCAAGGCTTAGATAAACTTCAACAGGGTTTGGTCGAAAGCATAGCAGTTGAGTCTGTGAATCATGGGGCTCAAATGGCTTCTGCCATGGAGAATCTTCTAGCATTGGAGGGTTTTGCTATCCAGGTAATGTGCTTATATTCTTCATATTTCCCAGTGTTTTGATTGGTGCTTCTGCAGTCTCCATGACCTTCTTGTGTCTTTAAAGTCTGCATTAAGGCATTGAAACTGTTCATCTCTATGTGGAACAGGCTGATCATCTAAGGCAGCAGACTCTCCAGCAAATGAGTAAGATCTTGACAACAAGACAGGCTGCTCGAGGCTTGCTCGCTCTAGGAGAGTACTTCCACAGGCTTCGTGCTCTAAGTTCTCTATGGGCAGCTCGTCCACGGGAACATGCTTAACAAGATTAGGAAGCAAAACAAAGAGAAGAGAAGCAGAAGCAAGAGTCTACCTCAAAAAAATGTTAGTTAGGGACTTGTTTATTTACGAGACAATGTATTTGGAGATGTAGAGAGATTGATTCTCCATAAGAGCATCATCTTCCTCATTGATGTTTTGGTTTTGATGTCTTCAGGGAAATGGTTAAAAGATGTAAATCTGGATGGAAACATGTATTGTGTATTTCATAAATAAGGCTCTTTATATTTTGTATAAACATGTAATGCGTATTCCCCCCCCCCCCCCCCCCCCCCCCCCCCCCCCCCCCCCCCCCCCCCCCCCCCCCCNCACATTTAGGCTACTTCATTACAATATACTAGATTATACCCCGCGTGTATACGCGGAACTTGGTATATGTTTTCACCAATATTTATTAAATTATAGTAATAGTTTATTTTTTCTTTTTCTTGTTTTACAAATTTACATTATAATATATTGAATAAAATGAAAATATTATTTTTAAGAAAATTTTCATCCACAATTCACTATTATTGAAAATTTTAGATATATCAATGATAATAAAATTGAAGGAAAAAAAGTGTAGTAACCATTGATGCAAACTTGACCTTTAGCTCGCTAAAGCAGCAACATTAAATTAGATTTCATATAGGCAACAAAGCTTTCTTACAACAAATTTTATTATCCGATTTTAAATTCGAACACTATCAATATCAGTCGATATAAATCTTGGACGCGAAATACTTTACCTTCCAAAATTACTGCTAGGCAGTCGACATACCTTAAAATATATATGTTCCCATGGTAAGAAATCAAACATTTACAAAGCATCCTTGTGATAATGATGAAGCCCTAATCTAAACTTTCCACAGACACAGCAAAATGCCATTGTTTTCGCCTGTTGAATATATCTATTACGTACGTCAAGACATTCCGTAAGAAGGAAAAAAATAAAAGGAATAATATTAAATTAAATCAAAATCATCATACATCTCCCAATAAACTAAACCAAAAGTGGATGAATCAAAAGATATCACAAACACATGTTTTTCTTTTGGTTAGAGTCAATACCATTAACTTCACTGCAAAAATATGGAGAAACCACATCACTCCCAAATCGATCAAATTATTGATTAAAGCAAGTAAAAGTAGATGCAGAAAACAGTTTTAAAAGCTCATTCTCCATGTGAAGAAACGTAAACAAATCTTATACCATTAGAAAGAAACCTCTTAACCTAACTAATTATCTCAAAATATGAGAATCTCAATTTTCAACACAACTTGTGTAAAACAATAGAAGACCAACCTAAGTTTAAATTCAAGAACCTCAGCAAGTTCTTTTCCCATCAAATCACTCATTTTATCTTCTTCTTCTCCTTGTTCTTAGCTTCTGTTGAACTTTAAAAATGACAACACTTTTAATTGGTCCAAGCTACGACAATACACTCTTAACCAATACATTAAAATGATTTTAAAAAAAAGTTTTAAACAGAGAAAAAGAAAGAAATTGAAAGTGTTATATGAAATCATACCATCAATTTCCTTCGAAGATTCTCTTCTAAAGTGAAATAGCCATCGAGAGTGAC
>OVBE01000961.1:22979-41631 GCA_900406425.1 Iberis pinnata
AAGATAAAACATTAAGATTCTTATCTTTATCCTACTCCAAGATAACCACATGACTCCGTTATCAACCAAACAAAAGTTACTAAATCCAACAACGTCTTGTTTCAGTCAATCAAAAATCAAGAAACTGTATTACCGCTAGGGTGGAGTAACACTTCTTTCCGTCTTCTTTAAGTCGTCCAACCTGCGTTTTCACAAACAATTTATAATTACAAAAGAAGAGGAATTGAAGAAGACCAATGAATCATATAATACCTCAATTAGAAGAATCAGCGTTTACCGAGAATAAGAAATTCCCTTGAATCGAGAGAACAAAACCCAAATGTGAGATCCTTAAATCAGACTATACAAAGAACCCAATTTTAGACTAACAATTCAATCTAGTCAAAAGAAATAGATACGTATTGATGAAAGCTGGAAAAAAATCGAGTTCCAGTCAATACCCATAATCATATGCAAGAGACGAATTATGAAACACTTATGATCTACTCACAAAATCCAAAATTAACCGAAATAATTGAAATCAAGTTGCTCACCTGAAGTTCTAGCTATTGATCAGTTTGAGTTACTCTGATTTCTGTCAAATCTTCTTTGAAGGCGATTGTTTGAGTTTTGATACTTTGATCGCACAATGACATAAAAGCGTTGAAGAACAGAGATGCAAAAACAACTGAAGAACGAATATTCTAGGGATTGAATCGACCAGATTTCTCCACCAACAATTGTTAACTCGAATAAGCACTTATAACGAAAGAAATCTAACTCGAATAAGCACTTATAAGGCGAAATCGGTACCATTAGTGAGAGTGATTACATTATTTAATTTGGCTCGGAAAAGAGACCACCAAACTCGTTTACGGCCGTTGAAGACCAAGAAAACATCTTTTGGAAGCGAAGACACATACAACACATAAATAGAGAATGACCTTTTGATGACAAACATAATTAAAGGGTAAATATCATTTTAAATCTTCAAAATGATATCCACCGGTGGTTTTAACTTTTATACTTTTCACTATCAATTTATACATTTATCGTGACATTTTAACATATTAAATCTCCAAATTTATTCCCACAAAAAGTGCAACCAGAACAATAATTCCAACGATAATGTGGTATAAAATAATATTTTTCATTAAATAAGTATCATAATCATTAAAATAATATGTTAGTTAAGAAATATTTTTTATGCCACTGTCATCGCTAGGGTCACTCTTCTAGTAAACATATTTTTGGCGGGAACAAAGTTGAAGATTTAATATACTAAAATGTCATTATAAATGTTTGAAGTACTTTTAAAAAGTGTAAAAGCTTAAGTTTTTATTGTGTATTACTTTGAAATAAGATTTACTTCTTTATAAAGGTTTTTCTATTAAAAAGACTTATATTAGTTTCAGATATAGTCCATTGCACAAATTCACATCCAAAGCCCAAACAAACTAACATTCAACCCAAATCCCCTTAATCGGATTGGGCTTTTGAAATCCAAAAATACAAGCCCAAGCCTATATCAGATAACTCCAAAAACCCTAGTTTAGGTTATTGAATATATCCCAAACTTACCGTCGTCAAAGTACTACATATCACCACCGGAACAGGATCTCTGGTGGTCTCGATGGTGACTCTGAAGAGGCGATGACACATGACTGTCACCGTCCCCACCAAAAACAACCGAGGAAACAGAAAGGAAAAAGAAAAAGAGGTCATGGAAAATCGCCTCAGTTGGCTTCAGGAATGCAGAGTAGGTTTCCGGTGAGCCGTGAACGGATCTACGCACCGTGGGGGAGGAAAGACGCGTGTGACGCCGGTCGCTGTCTACACGTGGCCGTCGACAGAGTCACCTCTTCTAGAACTTCTGGTAGCCCATATCCCACTCACGTTGAGGATCTACCTCTCTTGGCCATGCCGTCTTTCATGTTGCACACCCGCATGCAGATCCGGCAGAAATAATCTTCGCCGTGCAACTATTTCTCTCCGTCTCGGTGTCTACAATAAAAGAGGAGTAGTGGAGTGAAGGAGAGGTTGAATGAACGGTGGATGAATGGTGTAACGAGAGTCGGTCGGCGCTGGACTTATCAACCGGCCCGGGAGTCGCGGTGCAAGTGGGCGTGGCTCGGTTATCGGCGGTGAACCTCTATATTGTCGTTCTTCACTGGATTTATTTCTCAAAAGTTTCGAGAGAAAAATGATTTTTATAACTAATACTTCTATTGAATTTTAATTATTTAAATTTTTTTTTTTTTTTTTTTTTTTTTTAAAAATTAATTTTATTTATTTATTTTAATTTTTTTTCATACATTTTTANATTTATTTTAATTTTTTTTAATACATTTTTAATTAAATTTTCAAAATTTATCCCTACAAATTTCATAATTATCAGAAAAAATTGATGATGATTGGCTGATATAAAAGTAAAAGAAAATGGTAGAAAAAAATAATGATAAAATATTAGTGGGTATTGAGCTGGTGAACCCTTGTCTCATAGTCGGCGACTTCATGGTCAACTTGTGCCTCCATCGTCGTCGTCGTCGTTACTGCCGGAATTTCATTTTGCTGACCTGGCATCAATTCATCTATACTGGGACCCACAGCTCCAGGCTGGTGCATGGCAGCGAACAAGGCCGAGGATGAAAAAGCCTGAGCCCACTCTGGGTACACTTCACCCTTATGGTTCGATACATTGCATTCATTCATATTTTTCTGGTTCGAACTTGAGCTACTCCCCCCTTGCAATAATGGTTCATACACTGCCGATGACATTTCTCTGCCATTTTTTTTATTATTATTTAATCATAATAAGTATCTTTAAATAACTTAACTAATTTTTTTGTTTCAAAAATAGCATTAGAAGTTTGTTTTAAGGAGAAATTTCTTGAAATACCATTAAAAGAAATTTAAATTTCAAAAATACTACATATTTCCAAAAAATTCCAAAACTGCCACATACTCCAAAATGTTTTAAAAATAACATAAATATAAAAAATAAATTTTAAAGGTTTATAATTTAAAATCTTGGATTTGAGTTCACTAAATAAAGCTTACGTTTTAGTTTTGAAGGGGAGAAGTTTGGTTTTGAGGTTTTTGGTTTAAATTTGAAGGTTTAATTATTTCAAAATTTTGTGGTATTCTTTGAACAAAAAAATTTTTGTGGTATTTTTGGAATAAACCTAATTTTTGGTGTTATTTTTGAGAATTTTTTTGTTTAAATACCATTATTTTTTTCTTTCTAATAGTATCACAAACATTAAAATTATTTTTAAAGAGTTAGAATCTAAATTAATTTGTGGGGTTTGTGTTACCATATTGGATTTGAGGTTTAAGTTTTGGAATTAAAATTTTAAATAAATTATTTATTAAATAGATGAAGAAGCTAAGGAAAACTTGAAATATATACCTGAGTGGATTGGAATGGGTGGACGCATCAAATAAATAAGCTTGATTAGGCACATTTTCAGGCAACCAACCTTTAAGTACATCGTTTACAAAAGGACCTGTATTGTTTTGTTGCATTGTTGATGCTTCGTACGACGATAACTGACTACTCACTATATGCTCTCGTCGTTGTCCAACACGTGTTAGAACGTCGAGAAGTTGCTTCTCACAAGCTTCATAATCCTCCATGCTCGTGAAACTTACTAGATCTGGTTCGTATCTCCTATACTCATCATATATTAACATTATAAAGATTTATATATTTTTAATCATAAATCACGTTTTTCGTAATATATAAAAACCTTAGCTCTTTCTCTGCCATTTGGAGTTGTTGCTGTAACCTACAAATTTCTTGCTCAAGTTCCTAAAGTTTTAGATCATAAAAAAGAGAGATGAATTAGTCAATATAGAGACCACTATAGTTCATCCAATAACTAATATTGATGAATTGCTTAAAAATTATTAACCTCGACATCGGAGTTAATAGCTGCAGGACTTTAAGAAGAAAACCAAAACAAAAAAATAGTTATTGACATAATATTATATTGGCGAATGTATGAAATTATAAAGAAAGACAAGGCAGAAGGAACTTCCAGACTTTGTGAGTTGAAGAGCGTTGTCATTTTCAGCCTTTAGTTGCTGCAATGTCTTTAATAGATACTGTCACATCATATATATAATGTTATTCTAAATCAATAAAACAAATAAAATTAAACTAATATAATCACTATGATTATTCGAACCTCTTTGTTTTGGATATCTCTACAAAAACCAAAAAGAGAGAGAGGCCACAATAACAAACCAGGTTAGATTTTTATAAATATATAGAATTATTGTACTGTTGTCTATGTAAATGTAATACATACGGGTATCTACCGTGATTTGTAGAGCTTAAAGCACTGAAGAAAACGAACAAATAACAAAACGTCAATAATTACAAACGATAAATATAATCAATTCATGTTAAAAAGAGGAAAGAACAAGTAAAAAAAAAAGAAAGAAAGATAGCTTACTTCTCTCGTTCTTGCTTAGGAAGATTGATAAATCTTGTAAAAACGTCTTCGATCCTGAAGAGATATAATTAAAGATGAGATCATATGGTAATATATTGAAACATTGAATATGTTATTGTATGTAAACCCAAAAGAGCTATTAATTGAAAATGTGAATGGATTAAAAGACGATAAATACCGAGTTTTGCCGGAAAAATGGCTAACACGATCAGAGGGAGAAAACATGATGAGAGCAATGTCAATGTCACATAGAATCGACAGTTCGTAAGCTTTCTTAATCAAACCACTTCTACGTTTTGAGAATGTAACTTGTCGATTCGTTGTGCTCTCTATTCTCTTGATCTCCAATTTCACCCTACCCATCTTCACCAAACGAAGATGGTTCTCTGTTTTTCCTAATCGAATGTTGTTAATCAATAATATTCAAGACTTTTTAACTTGTTGAAATATTGAGATTTCCAAGGAGCTATAAATAGAATATTTGACTGATTCACCGATTTTGCCTAGGTAGGTTTGCATCAAATTCTTGAGCCTTTTTGTTTCATCGTTTGGAGATTTCTGAAGCTTGTTGCTTTGATTAATGATTCTCATAGTATGTTTTTAAGTAATCAGAAGCTACTTTTTGTGTCCATATTTGAGTCGAATCTCATTTATATATATAAATATATATATCTAATCTCGGTAAGTAAACAAAAATATGATCAAAAGACTGAGTGAATAGGCACAACAAATATCAAACTAACTATCTGATTACAACCAAGAGAGGAACATAAGTACAACAACGAAAGAAAAACAGAGCTGGATCTCCGATCACACAGGAAGTGTCGCTGACCATGTATATGAATCACCTATTCATGCATAAATTTGACAACATCAGAGATAATGTAGTTAGTTTCTTCGTAGCAACGGAATTAGTGAAAAATACAACATTAGTTCCATCAGATCAAAATGAATCTATACCTAATAAGGAGAATCAATGGTGAGTGTCATCAAAAACCCATGGCTGGTGCAAGAAAAGCTCGCGGCCGTTCATTTGGACACGGCCTGAGGCTATGTCCTCTTCACGTTTCCTTGCTGCTTCAGCTTGCTTAGCCCATAATTCAGCATCCTGACACCAATTATACAAACACAGTTTCAATATTCAAATCTAAACATTATTAAGCTGACAACAACAAACATCTTTTAACATATCAGAGGAAGCTATGTTGGTTTGACATGGAAATCTAATATTAAAAATCATATTTCCAAATAATATGCCTAGTTCCGTATCTTTCATGTCTCAATCGACTTAAAGTGAGAGATCATTAGAGGAGCTTAAACCAGATATAAACAAAACAATCTAGGGTTCTTCGTTCCTATATCTTTGCTAGAAATTAGGAGACACCTTTTGGCGCTTCCATGCGAGGAATTGATCATTCGAGATTGCGATATGCGTAGTAGGACTGTCTTGGGCTTGAAGAATTTCTCCATCTTCTGCACCCATCGTTAAACTTTCTCTCTAATTTTCAAAACAACTTTTTTCAACTTTGGATCTCTTTAGCTTGATATGTTTCGTGAGAAACATGTTTTCTAAACGACACCGTGTTGCTTAATAACTATAACTTTCAATTGGACAGGCCATCCATGAGTATAAGCCCAATCCATGACGATCTTATCCTTATAAAAACATTGTCAAAACTAGGAAGCTCTGCCGTAAGAAATGGGCGGCTAACCTTCGTGATTAACATTTAACTATGCCTAAAAATACCGTTTTCCCTCCAAACGGTTTCGATTGAGCAGTGTTGTTAGATGTTGATAAAATATCTCTTAACGTTCGGTCGACTGCTTCAAACGTTGTGTTATAGGGGCCTCATCCCAAATAATAAGATATACTTCACTAATTATTTGGGCTAGTATGGAGCCGGATGTTATTTCGCAAAACGAATCCTTATGCAGTTTAATAAGTATTTTAAATTTTGAATGTGCTGTTTTTCCACTTGGTAGGAGTAGAGCAGCAATAGCAGATGATACAACATGCATGACATTTTTCCTTTTTGATCTTAATGTAGAAATCAAAGTCTTATATAAGAAAGTCTTACCCGTGCCTCCAGCTCTATATACAAATAATAACTTTCCTTCTTTGTTGTAAACCGATTGAAGGACATCTTCATAAATTATCCTTTGTTGGTTGTTCAGCTTCTTAAATAATTTTTCATGTTCCTCTTTCTTTGTGGTGATGTTGAAATTTTGTTGTTCCCTTAGGCGAGCATTATTTAGCTCTTCCAAAATGGCTTTGTTTGGTGCGGGCATACCAGTAATCTCTTCTAATGACTTGTCATGCTATCGTAAGAGCTTCTCAATTTCAATCAATGTGTACTCCTTGAGTTCTGCTGGATTAAGTTCTAGTTGTGTAAAATGAGAAGCCTTCGTTGCATATGCAGTACATCATGGGCCATATATTCCCAAAAATGTTCCCATTGTTTTACAGGTTCTAATACTTTGCAGTATATCAAGATTAAGACAAATAGGCTTCGAAGTAAGCTAGATGATGCCCATTGTGATGCCTCATCCACAACCTCATGCCATTCTTTGTCTTCATTTAACAATCCTCTTGCATAACATGCTGCTTTGAAGCTTGGTTGTAGAACTCCACCTACGGTCATTAGATCTTCAAAACTTAACGGTCCCTTCACGACGTTCATCAACATTCGTAGGTAATACTTTTCCCCCGCAGTTGGGTGTATATTTACCACTCTTCCTATGTTTCCCCTTTGTTTTCTTCTTGTATAGACCTTGCTTGAATTATCCCAGACAAACATAGATGGCAACTCGACATAGGTAAGTTTCCTTGCTTCTTCTGAAATCTTATTGAGCTCAAACCATTCTGTGAGCATTGTTCTACCATCTCGATAACGAAACGCTACACTTTCAATTTCCTCGTCCTCCTCAAATATTGTGGTTTGCTCTCCTGGAAGATGTATTGGTAGTCGTTGGACAGATGGGTAGTGGTGGTGAATATTAAAGCTAAATATCTTCCACATTGCCTCACATGCTGATAAGTATCGACAATTCAAATACTCGTTTATCTCGTTCCTGCTTACGTCGGAGTTTTGGATTGCTTTCTCAGGATTTCCACCATTTCCTTTCTGGATTATAAATGTCGCTCTGTCCACTCCCTTTTTAATATATTTGAATAGATATTTGATTGCACTCGACTTATTGCACCATTCTATGTTGATATGAGATTTGTATTTTTTCAAGATCCTTAGATTGTGCGGCACTACAAACCGATTATCTAGCTGTATTTCGCCCTTCCTAACAACTCTTTCATTAACCGACCATCGATATAGGATAAATCCCCATTCATTAATTTGAGTGTGTTGCACAAACATTTTTGGGTAATTTTTCCCGTATTCTCCGTTCTCCATGCACGGAGAGGATGGACGATCTGTTCCACATGAACCATGCATCATGTGTTGTTCGACAAGTTTTTATCCTTTTGGATCGGCTTCTTTATCAGGGATTTCAGCTGAAATGTATTTTTCTACAACCTCAGGAGTTGGGTTTTGCATCTCTCCTTGTAGCTACAAAAGTATGTGGACATGTGGTAATCCGCGCTTTTGGAACTCTAATGTATAGACAACTGTTATTTTGGAGAGATAAAAATTGGTAAGCAAAAGAGAACTATGTTTTTATTTTACAAAATTAAATTAGGTTGGCAAACCTGCTATTCGTTTGGGGAAAAACCGGCCTTTGTTGAAGTCATTTAGCAGCTCGTCTAGCTTTATTTTAAACATTCGATACTCTAAATCAAGCCTATCATTTGGCGTATCATTCACATATGTATTTAAATGCTCGGAAATTTCATCCCACTTTGGATTTGTTGTCATAGTGATAAATAAATCAGGATTCCCAAAATTTCGACATATAGCCATAACATCGTGGTACTTTTCAACCATGTACTTGGGACTGCCTGTGTAACTTGCTGGCAATATCATTGTTTTGCCAACAGATTTGGCATCTGTGTCACCCCTATTAACCGCATCTTTGACATTGTTGTACAACTCGGCACGTAGTTTCTTTTGATTGTATCGGTACCATCGTAGGCGTTCTTTTTCTATTGTTGTATATGCATCAACAACATACCGATGTAGTAAGCATTTTGATTTGACAATCGCCATCTCCTTTCTCAGCCTTGTTTGTATTTGGTACGCATAGAATTCACGCTTTATGATGAAAGTTTTTTTACTTTTGTTATATTCAGACTCAACTATTGGTATTCTTTCATGGAAACCTATTTCACCGTAAGGAAACAATAGAGGATATTGCAAGGTCATGAATAATGGGTGCAAATAACTTATTTGTTGTAGTCCTCCTGTTTTTCTGATGTACTATCACATCCCTTTACCCTACGTGAGTTGTTAAATCTCCAACAATTAGTCCAACAATTCCGTCAGTTGATGGCATATCATATTATCGACCATGCTTTTCGGTTCCAATTAACTTGATACTAAATTCCTCGCATTCTCCATTTTCATATATGTCTCTTGCTTTTCTAAAGACTTTTGCCAAATAATTGTATGTATCAACCGTTTTTATTAACCCTTCCACAATTTCCTCATCCAGTTCTCCTACTTTTGAGGTTCAGTTAGTTGCTGATATTTGGTTCTTGACTTCATTAGCAGTATCGTAGATGTATAGTTGTCCAAAATTTGGGGTTTGCCCTTCCCCTGGGAGCAATGCTCCAATCCTATGGTAATTTTGACTATGGATTCTGAAGGTGAAGGGACCTGATGTGTGCATCACAGAGTTATCTATTTTATCCCCCATTGATGTGAATGCTAGAATAAAATTGTACGTCCTGATATTTTTCTGATAGTGAACTGACTCTATTAACAACTTTTTCAATAACGTTGGTGCTTGCGGTTCGTCCGATAATTTGACTCGTCCTTGTTGACAACATATAGTAAATACTTAAACTTTGTTTTTCCCTTTTTTACCCATTTGTTATTGCTTCCATACCAATGCGCTACAAAATGGACATTCTTGCAAGCTTTTGTCAGCATCACTTTTCGTTGATGACGTATTTGGTTCTTGAATTTGTGCAATCTCTGTGTTTTGAATTGTACAAATTAATTGATAAAATTTAGAAAAAAATTGTCATTGGAAACCTATTTTTTTTTAATTCTGTATGTTTAATGTATCTAGGATATTTTTTTTTTGTCTTTATGTGTTTTTAAAATCCATTTATTGTGTTGATTAAAAATTACCTTTAAGTTTTCGTGCAGCTCGTCTTGCTAATAATATAGCTCTGCGCATTCGACGTGCTTTCTGATGTTCCGCTGCCAAATAATCGAAATGCGTTAATGTGTTGGGTTCTTTGCAGTTAATTAGATGTATTTAGTTTTCATTTGTTTTCTAAATTATGTTGTTGAGCATTCCGTAATTGATAACCTGTAATACATTGAAAGACTGGGGTAGTAAAGGATAAACAAAATAAAAACCAACTTTAACCGATCTAAAACCAAAATCAAACAAAATCAAAACTTAATTAAATCATACCAACTTTACCGATCTCAAACTAAAATTAAATACTCATAATTAGAGTCTACGTACCTCAAACCAACGATAACCGGTCTAAAATAAAAAATGGTATAAAATTGTAAATGTTACCAAGAACCACAGAACCTGTGTACGTTTTTTTTCTTCTTCCTTTAGCTATGTTCTAGGTTTTTCAACATATGTCTATCATAAATCAAGCTACACTTCAAATCTTAAAAGCGACAGAGGCGAACACCTAGGCGCCGGTGACATTGTAATATCTTGGCGCGTAGGTGCGCCTATCACACTATCGCAGTTTAAAACCTAGATTAATCGGCATTTGTTTTATGTACCTTGATTAACGGCAGTTTTGGTTTTAGTATGTGTAGCAGCTTCAATAACACCTATAATGGAATGGTGGTTGTTTTTTTTATCGTTGCTCTTGTTAGTAAGGGTTTGAAACTTCAATTCATTTGCAAATTAGAAATGAAGTTGATTTACTTACTTATTTCTTCTTCTCTGCTCTGTTTTACTTCATTAGTAATTGTTTTCTTCCTTTTCATATTTGTCCTCTCAGTGATGGTATTTCTTTTTCTTTTTTCTGATGATTCACACTCCATATTTCTCGGTTTTTTCCACACTTTCTTGCAGGTACAGTCCCTGAAGTTTCTCTTCTTTAGATGTCTCCGTTTTAGCATTTAATGAATTTGTAACTCTGCAGTCATATGAAAAGTCCTTGGCAATGGTAAATGCCTTGGTTTTACTCATAACATACATATATTACACAAACTAATTTGGTTAGCATTGTTATTTATGGTTAGTTGTATGTGTGATTATTAAACTGTTTGTGTATTAAGGAGTATTGGACGTAGTAAATTACGTTTGAATCATGATCATTGACATATATATATATATATATATATATATATATATATATATATATNTGTGCAGGATGGTCTAAAGAATTAGAGAACTTTGCGTGAACAAATGGTCACTCTACTGGTGGTGAATTATGTTTAGACTTCAGACTTCAGTTTAATGTTTTTCACTGGATTATTGGTTAATTATGTTTAGGAACGATGAAATACTCTGAGTAACCTAATCTTGACTAAAACCGGTGAAGGAGGCATCATCGCAGCAGTGCAATTTGACTATGTTCAGTTATAGAAGACTTTAATACATGAAAAAATAATGAAGATTCAATTTCTTTAAAAAGTTCTGAATCCTGCAAGTTGGACAGAAGTTTCTGGATGCAAAGACCATCGCAAAGATACATGTACAATTTCCAGTGGAGTTTTTAATCAGGTCAACAATTGTCATGTTTAGATTATTTTTGTTTTAGCGTAATCACATCTTAGTATCTTACCCTTAAACGCCAGTCTTATAGGAGAAAAAGAAACCAATTAAAAATCTAAGTAGAGTTTTGCTTCTGGAGGACTTTGAAAAGATACATTAGGACAAGTTGTTTATATGCTTTCAATATTGCTTAGAAGGACTTGAGTTCGAGTATGGGTTATGTTGCGTTGCATGTCTAATTGGTGTGATTTGCTATTAGAATTGGTTTCTCATTACTCTCTACAATTGAATAAACTTTTCTTACTGCTTCTCCAGCATCACTACTGGATTTGATTTTAATATGGCTTTACCTTTCTTACAGAATGCATTGGATCTTATGTTAACATGAAAGAACCTATGCAAGGGCCTAATTGCCTAAATGTTAACGAAGGTCGGTGGATGTATGCAAAATTGAGACCAATATCAATGGATGTTTCACCTGTATTGATCCATGTCTTAGGAGATGATCCTTCTTCCCCACTTTTTTGAAGAATGCAGGTTTGCAATTTCTGACCTTTTTAATCTAAGAATTTATGAATTAGTTTTTTATTAACTCTTAGTTTTTTGGTGTAAGTTGGTCTAAAGAATTGGATAACATCAACTCATATAATTATTTCAATCCTTTTTATCGAAGCTGTTATATGGAGAAATGGTGAGGACTCTTAATTTTGAGTGTTTTTCCTTTTGATAATCTTCATTTTGTTTTCTTTTTGTATATAATTTTTTTAGAGTAATTTTGCATGTTTGTTATGATACTTATGAATAGTGTGCACCGATACTTTGAAGAAAGAAGAGAAATTAGAAAAAAGCTCATAACTCTTCTCTCGGCCATTACCAGTTTTCATGGACGATTAAAGAATATTTTTGTGTTTCAAGTTATCATGAAAGGGTAAAAACTCAATCTTTTTTTTTCTCTTTGGTGTTTAAGTTTAGTAGCCCCTACTTTCCCTGAGATTTAAGTTGGTTGACATAAATTAGATGATCCATGTTGTTGAGGTTGCATAAGTTGTTTGGTTCCATCTTGTGAAGGGGAAAAACATAGCATACTTTCCACTCAATCCTGAATTGTCGCGGTGATTTCTTGATATTTGTCCAGCATGTTTCCAATATTTCACTGTTTTCTGCCCATTTGAGTATTCCCAAATATTTTTTCCCTTCTTCAAACATGCCTCTGCACAGTAGTACTATAGCATACAAGTAGATAGCCTCTTTATGCCCTTCACCTGCTGATATACTCAAATGATGAAATCCTACAGGGACCTTGTCTAGGACAAAGTAATTCCAAATACCTTTGATATAATGAGCATCTGCATTGTTGTTGTCTAAGCATTTCTTCATCAGTGCAGGGTAGATGGTTGATGCAAGAGGGTTATTGACTAAAGGAGACAGGTTGAGGGCCTTGCACACTCGTTCATCGTTAGCGGTGAAGCCTATTTCTTTGCACAAACTAATACAGTTAACATAAGCCTCTGGGCTGGTTGCACCAACCTTGACCACAATTATACCTAGGAGATCTTGAGGTAATACTTCAAGAGAGCTTACATGATTTTTTTGTGGTTCCACTTTCTGTGAGTTTTTGTGTAAGAGACAACTGAATGTGGTATGCTTTTGTCTGATTATATATATATATATATATACATATATATATAGATAGTTGGATCAATCATTGTTGGACCATTGAATTTCCCTACCGTTAGACTATGGTGGTGCCTTTAGAGTTGCATAATTTATTTCTAGAGTTATTAGTGTTGGAGTTTATAAGTTGTAGATGTTGCAGTCGTGAGTTATGTCTAAGTTAATGAGGAAGAGAAGGCATCCTCCCCTGTTTATTGACAACACTTTAATTGACCGTATGTGGAACTTTATTGTCTTTTTTTTTTGTTAAAAGTTTTATTTTATTAATTCCAAATATAAGCCCAAGATACACAAAATCAGCCCATTACACAACTTAGAAAAACCCCTAACTCTAGCTAAAAAAGTTCGGGTGGGCTTCCTAATCCCAACAGTGAGCCCGGACCCGAAGCTGAGAAAGGAAACCCTAGAAGCGAGAATGAGAACCAAAAAAGCTTCACCCGCCGCCGGCGACCTGCAGATTCGCCGGTTCTGCAACTTCCGGCGACGGGAACCGAAACGGCGCTGCATCGCTGTCCATTGTGGCTACGCTTTCTGGGCAGGAAGGAGAGACTAGGCCTTTAATCGCCACAACAGAGAAAGAAAAGTAGGAGTAGGTTTCCGTCGCCGACCCAGGAACGACTGCTACACCTTGGACCTTGGTTTAACGGCGGAGCCATGCAGCGGTGGCTCCCACACCACCACATAGATCCGACGTCTCACTAGCCGGCAGCGTGAACAGCCCGGAGCCATGCGCCTTGAGGACCCTCCTTCCATACCTTCGCCAACTCCCATGCTCTTTCCCTGCGCTGGAGCTGGCCAAAACCACCGCGAAAAAGCTACTAAACCCTTGAAACGAGACCACCATGAACCCCAAAAGGGAGAGAAAAGGCAGATCTAAGAGATGAAGGGAGAGAAAGCGTAACGGGCGAGCTCGTCGGCTTTGGAATTCGCCGACGAGCCCCAGAACGCGGTGCACGGAGGACGGCTCGAACGGTGGATGTGAAGCTCGCCGCCTCCACTCAGGTCTCGCCGAAACTAGAGCAGATCTAATTCAGAAAGAGAGTCGGTGAAGAGAGGAGAGGAGAGAGAGAATTTAAGCTATCATTAACAATAACTTTTATTGTCTTTTCAGACACTTATTTTAATTTGGTGTTTAAACAATTGCAATGATTCGTCTGCTTTAAGAATTTTTGGTTTAACAATTTTGTTTAAATAATCAATATTTAATGCAACCATCATTGAACTGTATTTGTTTAAAATTAAATTTCAAAGGAATGTAGAGGTAAATTTTATAAACAATTTTATATAAACTCAGGAAAAACCGATGGATACCTTTTTATTTATGATTTGGGGATATTTTATTATTTATAAATTTTTTTTGTTATTATATTATATTTGTGTGCTTTTTTGTTAACTTGAATTATTTATCTGAGCTATATAGAATAAATTTAAATTTTATATGAGTTTTTTTTATAATTTTTAAAAATCATTTTAATAATATGGAGTATAGTGATTATTGTTATACTATTGTTCAATAATTTATTTAGTTTTACTTGAAAAGGGTTGTAAAATATATTCTTTTCATTTAAGTTATATAATTAATTAATTATTTTTGTATATATTACTTTCTAAAAACTTATGTTTTTAGTATTTTTATTAGAGATTCTCAAAATATAATTGTTCTTTATTGGTCTTTAAAATATTTTGTAATTTATTAATTTAGATTAGATTGTTATTTTTTTCATTTTTTTTAAAGAATGTTCTTAGTATAGAAAATTGCACAAAAGTGTATTTATATTCGTTGTTGTATCATTGTATTATGGAATACAATGATTTGAAAGATTTTTCCTCATTAGTTATACTCATGATGAAGATTTTTTTTAAAACCAATAAAGAAAAAAGAATAGTTTTCTTTTAAAACATTTTCTTTTATGGAATTGGTTTATATATTATTATTATTTTATCAGACAACATAATCGAAGAAGTTACAATTAAATTCAAAAATCATAATGAGTATAACAAAGAAGGAAATATCTTTCATCACTTCTATATATAAATTTGAAGTTCTCTTAAAAATTATAAGACGTCTAACTATATTTTGATACATTATATTGTAATGATCATCTTTCTAACTCATTTTGAATGATATTTTGATACAATCTATTGTAATGATCATCTTCATAACTCCTTCTAAATGTTTGCAGTCTTTAATGGGTTTGTGTCTTTGTAATTCTCCACTGGTGAATGCTCCGACACAGTCGAACAATGCTAAAGATCATTTCAGTAACTTATCAACAATTCTACTATATGCTCTGTTTTGGCTTTTATGAAAGAAGAGTGTAATTTGAATACCCCAAAAAAGAAATTCCGTTGGTGAATCTTGAGGGCTCAATTTTGTCTCAGTGTTTCCTCCTTTCACTTGAACTGTTGTCTGACCAATCACTTGTGTAATTTAATCTATTGTCTTTGCATCAATTTTGTAACCAAATGCATCTCTTACGTAGAATGTGTTGAATGCTCTGTCTCTTTTTGTTTTCACGTATGCTCTTGTAACTGTTAGACTGGTCTTGCGGAATGTTCTAGTCACATCAGAGAGTAACTCTACTCTATCTAAAGTGAAAAACTCAAGTTTCAAGCCCTGAAGACAAAACCAAATGTTAAGCCACAACACACAACATTCTTTAGACGAACATATGTTATTTTTTTACCTCAGAGACTCTTCTTTGGATTGCTGCTTTCAGACATTCGATTACTCGCTCTCTTTCCGCCTTTGAATGACTGGTGATCCTTCCATATGTCTTATGTAGTACTCCTACAAAAACCTGAGGGCTATGATTATCGTATAAAGACAATAGAAGAAACCAAATAATGTAATGCATATACCTGATAAGCTTCGGGGGCTTCAGCATCAATGTTGGCAAGTGAAACAACATCCTAGATGGAGTCTTGGAGAGGGAGTGTTCCCAAGCATGTAAAAAGTAATTCATTTACCTGATTATGAGTTATGACTATCTCTTCCCCTGTTTGACCCAAAAAAAGAAGCTGTGGCAGACAATAGTTAGAGAGATATGATCATTTTAGATGGATTGTTTTAAACATATAGGTAAGGTATCAACCGTTAAAACCCCTTTATTATAAAACATTAACCAGTATCCGATACTGTAAAATTGTTTTGGGAAAAAATCCAAACGATAATAACGTAAGGTATAACTTTAACTGGAATAGAAATCAGTAAAATAAAAAGCAGTTGGGGCCGATTGTTTGAGTAGGTAAAATTACTCAACGCTAAGTTTGCTTTTCTTTTCAACGGACCCAAATCTCGAAGTTTCAGGCTTCTCTGAATTGGAACCAGTTGAAATCTCCACATCGCCGTCTCAAAAATGGTAGTTACACCTAGTGGATGATTGTTGAGATCAATCCCTTCAACCAATCCAGCCTACAAAAACGTTTCATATGCTTAATTTAGTTAATTTATGCAGGATGAGTGAACAAAGTAATGTTCAATTAAAAAAATAGATTTTGATATCAAAAATGTTAAACTGGAAAATATCTACCTCTGCCTCATCTGGAGTCATAGTTGAAAGTGTAAAAGTTTTTTGCTTCGGACTAAAGTTGAAGGGAGTGACTCTTAGTTGGAAGATAAATTTTTTTCCGGTAAGAGCCTTTAAGCAATTGGGCACTTGGTTGGAGTTTTCACTATCACCCTAGATGTTTTAAAGAAAATCAGATGTAAAAATGTTATGTAAATTTTTAGCTTCTGTAATGAGGGGTAGAAGGTCTGAAACTTACTGCCTCAAGGGTCAAAGTAGCTTCGGTTTTTGAGGTAAATTTGGTCATCTCTTTGTCAAAAACAACAAATATTGCACCACTATGTCCATCATGAACTACAAGCTCGACACAGTACCTTCAAAACATGATGAAACATTTAGTAAAGAGAGAGTAAGAATTTTGGTCTAAATTAATTGGGATTAAAGTGATTCTCTATTACCTGACAACTCCGGTTAATTTGTGTGTCACACATTTGGTGCATTGGAGAGTGTTTCCATATTATTCTAGTTTTTGGTTGCATCCGGCACATGAGACATAAGACCATCCATTACTCTTAAGGATTCCAACAACACATGCTTTGCATAGAAAATCAGCATCTTGGGACTATATCAAAGGATGTAGAAAGTGTTATTCCTTATGTTTCGGTCTGTATAAAAAGTTAATGTACATGACTGTAATGATCTCTACGTTTACCTGCTCATTTTCCTGAGAAATGTACTGGTTGAGTTCTGCAACTGTAACCAACTGTTTCTTCTTTATTCTAGCGGATGTTCCAATCCATTTGTACGGTGTGAACGCTTCAATTGTCAAGTTGTACCTTGTTATAGAGTGTGCATAAGTTAGAAAGTAAGAGAATTGAAAGTGTTAAAGGTGAAATTGTAAAAGGTAGTTTTTGAAGTGACCTGGTTGTGAACTCCTTAATGGCTTGTACATTTGAGTAAAAAAAAAAATCTAGTTGCTGATGTGGAGTTAAGGTACAGGTTACCACCAAATTTCTTTGGGTTGACCGTTGTTACAACCATGACAGAATTCATAGGGACTTCAGAGGCGAAATGAGCGCGAAAGGTTGCTGCCACATCATCCCATAATGTCAAAGAAAGTATAAGGGACCTGTACAAATAGCAAAATTCAAATGGAGGAAATATTTCCCTTAAATATAAGTGAAAAACAGAGAAATGAAGCATCATTTACGGTTGATTAACGTATTTAAAAGTGGTCAGCATAAATTGAACAACCACATGTATTTCATAGGCAATTGTTTATAATCAGAAAATAGTAAAAGAAGAAGTTAGAACAAATTAAAGCATCATTAATCGCAGCATAGGAAGTCATATCATAATATCACAATAGTGACTAAATTTAGTGAGCATGACACAAATAAACAACTTTAAAATAATATGTAGCATATATGTGGAAAACTTTTGATTAATAAATAGACATTGAATTAAAATTCCAATATTTTTGAAACCAACTCTTATACTACTCAGTTTAGTAGAACTAATTATATACCTTAGAATAATCTATTTAGATGACTTCAACTTTCAACTCATAGTTAGTAAGTTTAAATTGAGTTTGTGTTACCGGTCAACTTCAAAGCGGACAATGAGACGTTGTCTAGATGTTGCGTCATCCAAGTTATCGCCCTGAACAAGACGTTTTCCCAACAACATCTGGAGGAAGGAAATAAAGTGTTATTGTAAAGTGTGGGTTGAAATGGTTTCAAACCTATTTAATAGGAGAAGATAGATCGCATTGATTAACCTGGAAGTTTAAGATTAGTATTAGCTAAAGATTGGATGTGGGCATGTTCACGTAACATGAACTTCTGAAGAGGTATCGAATTTCCTATCTCAGGTACATGGATGGTTGTTGTATCTGCAATGAAACATACCAAAAACGGATGGTCCGTGATTTTGTAAAGGTTAGGGCATCGTCCAACTTCAAAGTCACATAGTTGAAAAATCAGGCCTTCTTTTAGTATTTTCCTGTATTGGGTGGCACGCACTGCTGGTATGAATCCATGGACAACAAATTCCTGACAAAATAAGGAAGAGTAGAGATGAGTAATATGCAAAGACATATGACTGCATGATAGTAGGTATTTTACGTGTGAAAATGCTTATCAATTCCTATTACACTATCATTGTCGTTGTAGTGGTCATAGGTGTCAATCCAATCAGGTGTGTCATTAA